>CAUZXS010003368.1:0-110000 GCA_963585895.1 Sepioteuthis lessoniana
GTACTCCAATCAAATGTCACTCTTGTTCTGGTTCACTTCTACTGATTTTCTCCTTGTATCCTTTTTAACATATGTGTGTGATGTTAAGGACATGCTCATGGTGTAATGATTATCGTTGTAGGAAATGGACACGGCAAAGTAAGTTCAAATCCTTGACAAAGCTGTTTGTACTTCCCATATAGCGCTAATACCCTTGGGAAAAAGTATGAATCCAACTATTTCTCCTTCGGCTATTGGTAAATAATTGGGCAAACTGGGCTCTTTAACCTTGGTACGGCACACAGTCTCGGAGGATGAAAACTCTCAATTCAAGCCTGTTAATCTCTGGTTAAAATTGAGCTAGTATTGCATTCTGTTTGTGTTGAGGGGCTGGGTAAATACATATGTCTGAAATGTTAAAAGCCTGATCATATGTCAGAGCCTTCAAAATAAGGGATATAAGCAGTGCTGATTAAATGAATTTAATTTCATTTGTTTGCTGATTTTTTTTCCCCCTTTACACTGGTAAAAAGAGATGCTCTTTTTCTGTAAGGACAATATACCTGGACATGACTGTAAAATAAATCTACAACAATGATAAAAAAATCAACTGGTTTTCTGTTCCTTAATTTAAATAGTAAAAACAAATGTTAATAGTAGTTCTAAATTAACCACATTTTCCAATTTTCACTAATTCCTAGTACTGCTTTTTTCAGTAAAACTGTAAATCACCATAAAATATTAGAGTAATGTAAATGTTAAAAACTGTTATTCATTGAAAAGAACACTTTCGGAATGAAATCAGTAAATTTCATTCCTCTTTGTTTAACTCTAGTCATACACTGCATGGCATCTTATCAGAATTTTATTTGGAGATTACCTAGTGAAATCAACCAATGAAATATAGTTTGAAATTCACCAATGGCTGTGACAAGTTTATGGAATCATTTTGGGACATTTCACTGTTTCACTGGTTCCCTAACCTAGTTTGGTCATGAGGAGCACTACTCGTATAACATAGCAGGAATAGCCTGGTTGAGCCCATCTCTCCTAGTCTATTACTGGTTTGAATTCAGAATTTTCTTCTCAACTGATTGCCATACCCAAGTTAAAGAATTAAGTCTGCTTTATTAAATTTACCCATAACTGGAGTTGGATTCATACTCTTCCCAAGGATATTATGGCTATATCAAATGCAAACAGCCTCTTTCAACATTTGAACTTGGGTAGCAAAATCCCATTTCCTACAATGATAAATTTTATGCAATGAGCACCTCCATAACCACATGGGCTATATTTTATGTGGCCCAGTCAGTTGGGGCTGTAGAACACACTGACTGCATCTCTGCAGAGAGATAAAACTCTCCTCCAATGAGTGTCCTAGATATGACACTAAACAATCTAATGGTGATGTTCCAGTAATGCTGGAGCTTTGGGAAATGTGGAGTACCCCTTTATTGTCATCATTCCCAGATCCACTCTGGTCCGGAATGGTACCACCTGATAGGGTCCTATCTATGGGTCAAATAGAACTAAACTATATGCTTATGCCAAACTGAATTGTTTGAAATTGAACTGTTTTTACATTTAGCGGTGTCTAAACAAAACTGTACTTATGCATATTCGAAAATCTTGAAACTTTTATCAAACTGACTTAATTCGGCATTATATGACCTGAAAAAGGTTGATATACCGTTAAGAAAACAACTAACCAACTATACTTTATGATTTATTGTTTTGAAAATATTTAATTATTATTATAGTGTTAAATGAAAAATTTACTTGTAATTGTACTGAGCTACAAATCCTGGAAACAGCACCCTACAAAACAACAACTGTATGGCCACTTACCTCCTATCTTGCAAACTATCCAAGTAAGATGAACAAGACATGCTTAACACTGCTGGAGAAGTAAAGGTGAATTTCTATGAACTCTTAGTACGCATGGACACACCAGGGTTTGAGAGAAGTCCCCATTATGTAGTGGCTAATGTGCTAGTCTGCAACTTCTTGATGAGTTTTTACTCCAGTTGTGCTATTACATTCACTAATAGACTTGTGAAAGGCATAAACCTCATTATCTCACTTTGAGTTAAATAGTAGCACTACTGTTCTTCTATAAGGTTGACTTGGACATTAAATAACTTACAAAGGTTGATATCCCATTAAACAAAAAAACAGCAAAAAATACATTAATCTACTCTGTGCAGACATTGAGTACCATCTAGGGAACTTAGCAAGAACAATAGCCAATAGGGATGTATGTTGAGGGAGTTAAGGAAATCTGTGCTGTCCGCTCTCCTTGATGATGAGTCATTTAGTTGAGAATCATATCATAGACATTCAGGGTAATGCTTTTTTTCACTTTGCTTGACTCTGGTGTTTTCAACCTTTTCTTCCTTGTGGCCCATTTTTGGTGCCAAAATAAATTTCAGGCTCATATGAATGGACAGTTTTTCTAACCACACAATAAAACAAAACAAAAAGAAGTTTCAAGTTAATCTGAAAATATAATTTATTATAAAAAGAAAATATTGAAAACTTTTAGATAATTTCTGAATTATTTAACTTTTTAGAAATAAAGTAAAGCAGTTTGTGTTTTTATGATTTTATGCCAAAAAAAAAAAATTTCAAAGCCCATCTACAGGTGGCCTGAAAGTGGAGGTCAAGCAGACATTTGGCTTATAGTGGAGAATACCATTAAATTATCTATGTGTGTCAGTTGCTAAATACTTGAGAGCAACAAAATGGGTTGTAGGAATGTCTAGAAACTCCCAAAAAATCCTATATTTTTGAGTAATAGGCAGTAAATATGCATACAATGGGATTATGGCCAAAAATTTAAAAAAACGTGATTTTTGTCAGTTTTCACCACTTTATATATTGAGTATAGCAGTGTTTGAGAGAATGATTTTAACTAAAATATGGGGGAATCAAAAGAGTTGAAAGTACCAAACAGATTAAGGGATGATACGGCATTTCACATTTTCTTTAAGATCATTCTAAAATCTTTCAATGAATGCATACAAAAGTATTAACAATCATATCAGTTACTGGTCAAGAAACATTATCCCACCACCCAAGTTAAATATATTTTTGTTGATTTAACTAATTACTCTAAGTTTTATAAAAAAAAAAAAATGAAATCAAATGAAACTAAAGAAAATACTTTATTGATCTTAAAGTATAAGTCTAAAGCTGATTGAACATGGAGAAATTCACGATAATTAGGTTTTTATTTGATCGAAAATAATATTATCACAATGTACCACAAAACTATTTACAGGTTAAGAAGCACAACAATGCCTCATATTCATTATTACAACTGTGAATTGCAGCCTTAAGCTCCTCACAACTTTGTGTTGTATGATCTTTGGCTTTGCAGTGGATGCATTGTAAACTTTCATCAACATTGGGTCACTCTTATTCTGTTGATGCAATCAGACAGATTTTCAAACTGGCTAGTTTTCCTTATGCAATTGATATAATATTGTCTCCAAAATTTATTGTTTGCCTCAATACCACTCTGTAAAATTGAGGAGACAAGTGTTGTTATTCTCTTCAATCAGCCAAAAAACAATGTGTGCACTAGGGCTGAATTCTATCTTGTGAATGTATGCTACAAGAAGGTATGTCTCTTAGCAGAACTCTCTGTATTAGGCAATCCTTACTTTCTTATTTGAATTGATTATTGTTAGGATGACAGCCATGTTCAACACTATTTGTTTGATCTTTGATCTTAGTTCTGAATTGTCAATTCCCCAGGTTAGCAGTGTCCGATTACCTGTGTTCAGCATAGCCTTGGTAATGTTACCCATAGTAGACATTCTACCATGGCCAGTTGGATCAAGTGTCTCCAATATGATTGATGTTTGTTCCATTACTTTGGCTTGAATCTCCTCCTTTAGGAACTCTTAAGTTCTTGCAACACATCAAAATTTGCTTCTGACCCTGAAAGGTTTGCTGCTGTTGCACGGTAACAAATCTTGAAGATCAAACCAAAACATCAAAATGAATTGTAAAGAGGATGTAAATTGTAATGTCTTCAGTTGTAATGGGTTCTTGGGTTACACCTTTGCGTATATCATAATCACTAGTTTTTGCGATTCTCTTGAAGGTGTAGATCTTGCTCACAAATTGAAAGTATTTGCTCCAGAGAATAATCAATTTTGAATCCAGATGAAATACAATCCATGCTGCTGCATTGTTTCTTGCTACAGGTGCACAAGCAACAAAATGCTCCTCCAATGTTCTGTTACTCTGGTGATTTTTGTATTGGACAAACACATTTTAAAAAAAAAATTTTTTTTTTAAGTTAGCCATAAGATTGTCACTTGACGATGCATCCAACTTGATGCAAACCTGATCCAGAACATGATCAAGGTTTGGTTCCTTGTCAAACTGCTTTTCTTACAATTTTTGAAGATTTGAAAGGGTTCAATATTGGTTATCTGATCCATTTTGCTTGAATCTAAAAATAATGTAATATGTTAAAAAGAAGATTCTTCCATGAGAGTGAGAACTTGCACTTCTGGCAAGTTTAATTAACGCCTTTGACACTTACATAGTGCACTCACAAGAGAATTTATCTTTTCAGTGGATTTATGACCCTTGCTCTTTTCAAAACAGTACATTCAACAATACATTGCTGGGAATTTCCTAGCAACCCCATGCTTCATTTTCCTGGTTTAACCTATATACATTAAAAAATAGCCATAGTTTAATATAGTCACAGGATGGTTTACTTGGTTTACTTTATGTATGCCATAGGAGGTGCCCGTGGTATAATGGTTATCGTCTTAGGAAATGAGACTGATTGCATTTCACATAGCACTAATACCCTTGGGAAAGGTATGAATCCAGTTATTCTCCCTCCAACTATGGGTAAATAGTTGGGCAGACTAGGTTCTTCAGCCTTGGTGAGGCAACTAGTCTAGGAGAAGGAAAACTCTGAATTCAAACCTGTTAAACTTCGCTTAAAAATTGACCTTGTCATATCCTGCCCGAGCAGAGGGGTTGGTAAATATGGTTATGTATGCCATAGTACTCTGTGAAAAATTGATGATGCTAGAGTGGATTAATGGATTTCCGTGCACTTTTCTTTTAAAGATACCTATTATTGGCCTGAAAATTGGCCCAAAATATTGCAAATTGCAGATTATGTGCTCAGGACTGCCATATATAAAGTTATTGGTGCCAGAAATAGATTTGGCATCATATGAAACATACAGATAGAGGTATGAATCATAAAATTCAGTCAAAAATAAGATCAGTTATGCCATTTCCTGGGGGGGGGGTATTTCATAAGGGAAATCTGGAAAATCAAAATACAAAATTTTCCTCAGAAACTTTGCAAATGTTCCTAAGGATTTTTTTCAAAATAATTATGCTTACATAACTTGGTAACTCATAATTTGATGTTGAAAAGTACAAAAAAATAATCTAAGGTTTTTTTTCTCAATCTCTGGTAAAAATTTGATCATTGGATCAAAATTAAGGACTAAAATGACAAAAAATGAATTTTTTTTCCTCTATGGATGACAAATTTTCCTTAAAAGATATGTTATTACCTAGTAAACCAATCTTTTTTATTATTTCATTTATATACCTCTTTGGTACCCTTCAAACTCCATGATTTGTGTTTTTAGCCAGTTTTTACTGTTTATCCATTGAAAATATTATTGGGTCCATTTCTAGCATTATCAAAATATGAAATCTTACACCACCACAAAAGTCTGAAACATTCCATAACTTTAAATATGCATAACTTAGTAAATATTTGGAATTAAAGTACAAGTAACCCCATTCCAGAAAGCTGAAAAAAAGTACTTTAAAAATTTCAGTCTTAAACCATGAAGAAAAGTTGCCAAAATTCCAAATGTCCACTTGCCAGCTCACTATTTTCCTTAGGCCAACTCCTGCCCCATTTAAAAAATTTCTCGTGTTCACATTGAGAATCACTGTTTTAAGCTATCTAAAAGGGACCCTCTTTTTTTCCTTATAGACAGTAGATCTGAGGAAGGCTGTAGAATAGATAAGCCAAAATATGTTGATAATATCAAAGACACAAATATGAGATTCAGTGGTCTGAAAAAAAATTGGAATTCAGTAAGTGTTGTGTTCTCATTTCATGTCTGTCTTCTTTGTTTGTCTGTTGAAGAAGACAGAGATGGTGATCAGCATTTGGTGTTGGTATTTTGGTCTTCACCCAGTCTATGGTTGAACTCATGTAATCTAGTTGGGTTGTCAAGTCTTTTTCTTTTTCTCTCTCCTAGTTGTGTCACCCAGAATTTATGGAGAATGATATGATACCATGTTCACCAAACAGGGCTGTGTATTAATTCTAGTTTTATTTACTGTTCATTAGGAGGTAGTCCTCAGTAATTATTTAACATTTCCTTTAAGAAAAGATCTTATTTCCCTGCAATTCATATTGATTGCTCCAGCATTTACATTTTTACTTATGGTCACAGGTGCTCTACTCAATGATCATAAAGGTAATAATTAAACATTTAGATTTATTGTATACAAAAGTTTCCTGCTCTTTTTTTTCCCACTGTCTAGTTAAAAAAAAAAATTAGTTTTTTTAATGGAAACTTTTACATACCCCTAATACAAAAGGTCATTATTTGTACAAGGCTTATTCAATAAATAAAGGGGATTTTTTTTTTCTTTGAAAAAGTAAAATACTTTCTTTGTTTTACCATTTATTATAAACTCTGCATTGTTTGGAATTGGTTTAGAGCAAAAATTATTTTAATCTTGCAGAAATATTTGTTTTGGCAGCAAATCAAACAGTACTCCAGTCTTGAAACTTTTGGTAGCTGAGAACTGCAAACCATGTGAAATTTATACAAGAATGTGTGATGTGTATAGAGAAGCATTTTTTTTAGTCAAAAAATATTTACAAATGTGCTAAATATGGGTTCGCTACTATAAGCCAAAGTCAAAAAGACAGTCCATAAAGTAAAAACACCCTGGCTCTCTGGTAAAGAAAAAATTTAAAGCACAGTGGTCAGTAACGAAGAACATAAAAGGATTTATCACTAATAATTTCTTGCAACTATAAACCATAGTATTTCCTATTGTTAAATTTACCTTATTCATTGAATGACCCTTGTATATACTTTTTTAATTATTATCTATTAACATCTTGTCACTTTCTGTTTTCTTCTCTTATTGTTACCTTTTTTAAATATAATGTTCCCAAAATCTTACAGCAGTTTTAAAATTTAATAACTAAATATTAATCTCAAGGAATATGCAAAAAAGCAAAGAAAGATAAATTACAACAGCAATATCAACAGAAATAACTTAAGAACAAACAGTAAAACTACAAAATCCAGAAAAATAAAAATGGGAAGAAAAACAATTGTATGGATATTTCAAGTAACAAACTAAAGAAATTGCATACTAGTTAAACTGGACATGGCTAAGAAAAGGAAACCCCTAAAGAGAAAATGAATTTGTTAATAGCAGCATAAAATAATACCATAAGAACCAATTATATCAAAGCAAAAATTGATGATACTAAGAAGAATAACAAGTGTAGATTATGTGATGCAACAAGGTGGCACACAAGGAATACAAGAATAGGTGTGACTGAATAGGAAAAGTAATCCTCTAGAAATTTTGCAAGAGATTAAAATTTGACCATACTAACAATAGTATATGCACAACATAGAATCTGTCCTAGAAAATGGATGCAAAAAATCCTCTGGAACTTTGATATATAAACGGATCACCCAAATCCAGCCAGATAACCTGATCTAGTATTAATTAACAAGAATTTGTCATCTAGTAGATTTTGCTATTCCAGCAAATCAGAGTGAAAATGAAAGACAAAGGAAAGATAGACAAATGCTATATAATGACTCCTTGAGCCTTATGTGAGGTGAAATGTATTCCTCGATGTTAACAGTTAAAAGAAAAAAACAAATTTTTGTTCAAATCTATTTGAAGAGCCAGTTAATAGGCTGGTGAAATAATTTTTTAATGAAATATACCTATTAATTTTCTTGGTTTTAATTATATATATATATAGTTGGTAGTAACTTTGGCAACCATAGTCGAAGGCTCCCTTTTCAGTAGCTACTACACAGAGGTGTAAGGAGGACACTACTCCTTTTCCTGGATTGCTCCACTTACCTTTGATCCATACTTTATAATGCTGAGTGTTAAGCAAGGAGGTATCAAGTACCACTTTTTGAGTCTTTGGTATGACTTGACCTGGGATTGAACCCTGGTTTCCCAGACCATTGTTACACACTAACCGTTATGCTAATGAGTGTGTGTTTATTTATTTATTCTTATTTATTTTATTTTCTATTTTAAGTCACGAGTGTGCTTGTAAATTGGTTTATTGATGCTATGAGAATATTCACCCACATGTTTTTGTTTTTTTTATGATAATCCAGACAGAATTTCATAAAACTAACCTCTGGATTTGATGTGGGTATTGTTATTTTTATTATCAAATTCTTAATTGTTGTTTGAAGAGTCTTTGTCTTTGAAGAGTTTGTGACTTTTTTAATTTGAAGGTTGTTTAATTTAATTTTTTTTATTTATTAATTTATTTATTTATTTATTTTTAGGGGGATGATGATGTTTGTGGTTAAATTGTTGGGTAAAATGATATATCTATGTAACAAATTATATGAAAAATTAATGTTTAGAATTTCTGGAGAACATTTGTAAATTTTGAGAGCTTTTATTTTGGCATGTTGTGTAAAAGATATAAGATATTGAAGTTGCATGAAGGAATTTTCTATATAGTCAAATTCATCATTTAAAAATTTTGAGGTGTAAATTCTAAGAGCTCTAAGGTAAAAACCTATGATTATCCTCTCTACATTTTGGTGTTATAATGCAAGTAAAAATGTATATTCAATTTTATTTGTGGTGAACTTTAAATTCTAGTTTATCGTTTATTAATAAAATGTCCAAGAAAGGTAAGGTGTTGTTTTCTAGTATATAAGTAAAATCTATGGTAGGTTTGATTTTTATTTCATCTATTCATAATTTTTATTAAGTCATTATTTCATGGATATGAGTAAATATATCTTCTATATGATGGAAATAGTTAGAATCTTTGGGTATTATGAATTAAAAAGGAACAGATCATTGAAAAAAAAAACTTGGAATTAAATTGGGAATTTAATAATAATGACAATACCCACATCAAATCCAGAGCAGGAGTTTATGAAGTTCCATGTCAGAATTGTAATAAAAAAATAAGTAGATGAATCTTCTCATAGCCTCAAAAAATGAATTTACAAGCTCAGTAGAGAATTAAAAAAAAGAAAATGAGTTTTGTCAAACATAGTTTAGAAAGTAATCACAAATTCAATTTTAAAGACTCCAAGATGTTAGTTATACATAATAAAAAGTGTTGTAAAATTGTTATATCTAGTTTCATTTCAAACTACAATATATATATATATATATTACATGGTGGAATCTGTGACCCTGGGTTTCATGTATCAGACAGATGAATGCATGAAACCCAGGGTCTCAGATTCAACCATGTAATATATATATATATGACAGCTCTATCATTGATATTGAGCACTATTTAATAATACTGCAAAACTTGGTCCACCATTGACTCACCAAATGAGGTAGTGATAACTTTAAACTACCACACACACACACACACACATATATATATATATATATATATATATATATATATGAAAATTATGAATGACAAGGATTGGGGGGGGGCTTCTTTTTTTTTCTAAGTACAAATTCAATTTTGAAAATACTAAAATCCTCTCCTTTATAAAAACTTTTTATTAAAGTTTGTACATAAAATTTATTAATAAATTAAATATGGATCTTGTAAATATGAAATTAGATAAAGAATCAAATTATTGTTAGCTCCTTGATTTTAATATCTCACTATCAGTTAGGTTTAGAATGTTCCAACAGTATTCCCTGCAGAAGAGGAAGACTCCAACCTCTAAAAAGGTATCTTAAGATATGACACTAAGCTGAATTTGTTGGTGGGGTTCCAGTTCTAGATCTCTGTGGAGTACCTTTTCATTGCCATTATTCTCAGTTCAACTCTTATCTAGTGTCTGTTAGGGTCTCATCTATGGATCAAATAGATTTGTTTGCTTATTATTTGTATTAGGAATACTTATTATATAATCATATACTACAAAACTCCTAAGAAACTACAAAAAAAAATGTAAATGTGCAATTAGCTAATCTCTAAGTATAAAATAACCACAGACGGTTTGACATACTGTTAAAATCTTTTTTCTTTTAAATTCATTTAATACCCACTTTTTTTCCTAAAGTAATTTATTTTGTGTCTATCTGAATAATTTGATTTTTTAATGGATCATTCCAATAAAATGACCAGTGAATTTACTAATCCCTTTTGGGGATTTTGATGAAAAAACTTGTTATATATATTTTAAAATAGGTAGGTCGACAAAGAGATTTGTATTTTTAGAATTTATTTATTTTGTTCTTACATACATGTATGTTTCCAGCTTGTTGCTTTTGTCAGAGAACATATATGGCACAAGGCCTTGTTAATGGGGTACTCAATGAGACTTGAACTTAACTTGTGTTTGCAGTTTGAATGATTTTCAGTTGGTTATGGGTTTATATAGAGGTCATCCTCTCTTTTTCTTAGAGTGTTTTTTACCTTAGTCTGCTTGTGCCATATATGTTCTCTGACAAAAGCAACAAGCTGGAAATATACACATATGTAAGAACAAAATAAATAAATACAAATCTCTTCATGGACCTACCTATTTTTAAATATTTTTATTCTTTTTTTGGACCTACAACAAAAATTTATTTTTATATATAATAAATATTATATGAATATAATATATATTTGGATGTACTCCATTTAATATGTTAACTATATTTGCTATCCTGGCTTGTTAGAAGGGTTTACAATATATGACTATCCCCCTGATGAATGGTAAGACATGCTAAAATGGGGGTCTTGGTATGACACTAAACTACATTTGATAGTGAAGCTCCAGTTGTGGAGCTTGAAACACTGTAGGTTCCCATCTATGGGTTAAATAGACCCGTATAAAAATTATTAGTATTTGATAGGAATACTTGATATCATATAACTGTGTGCAAAAAACTTTTATGAAACAACTATACAAAAATATAAATATACAATGAATGCAATTTTTAAACCTCTAGGCATAAAATAACACTAGACAAGCTGACATGTCATTAAAGTCACATATATTATTTCCAAGCATGTTTGGGGAAATTACTGCTCACTGATACTCATTTAAATATTTTGGCTGTTCATCTTGAGCTTTGATAGATTGTCTCCTTATAATACCAGTGCATTGAACACTGTGTGTGAGACTTATATGATAGCATATGTTAGACTTGTGGAACTAATGAATATCCACTTGGATCTGGACATGGTTGTATGGAAGACCTGATAGTTGTCCATACAACAAGTGACCCCCTCCTTTCTGCATGCTCTCAATGTTGTCCATGTGAAAGGAATAGAGCACTTAAGCTAGTTCTTCAGTTTGGCAGCAGTGCCATTACAGAACCTGCCAGAACAAGGTTACTGCTTGACTGATCCCAGATCTTAGTTTTAAATTAAAGACTTGTCCTTATAAACAAATTACCAATAAAGGTTAAAGAGCTAGTCTACCTTTTTACTTTATCTATCATATATTTGAGTTCTGGTTATTCTATGCAAAATCCCAGTCACAAATAGTTAAAAGCAGACAGTTTTGTCATGTTGGAACATTAGTGCTACATAATTTTGAAAAATGCCTTAATCTCTGATCTTGGCTAATTTAAATATCTGATAATGGCATCTGTTAGTTTTGTGAGACAATGGATCTTATAACAGGCCTGATGGACAAGGTTGTATGAAAGACTGGTAGTTTCTCATACAGTAAGTTTCCTCTTTTTGTGCCACTGATGTTTTATATTTACCCATCTGCTTTTCAACAGGCAGGATGTTAGACAAGGTCAATTTTTAATTGGAGTACAGCTAGTTTGAATTTAGAGTTTTCATTCTAGACTGGTTGTCTAACCCAGTCTGCTCTATAATTTACCAGTTGCCGGGAGAAGAAGAAATGGATTCATGCCTTTTCCAAGGACAGTACAAAGTGAAATGCAAACAGTTTCATCCAGGATTTGAACTCTGGTTGCCATTTCCATTTCTTGCAATGATAACCATTACACTACACCATTGATGGTGTCCAAAAGAAAGGGTCAAGAGCTCAGCTTGACTCCAGTGTTGTCAAGAGAACTCTGACTGCCCTACTATTTTACCTATAACTGGAAATGGAGAGATGTAAAGTGAATGTAAAGAGCCATAGCTAGGATTTAAACCCGGCTTACTGTTTCCATTTTTAAAAAAATCATTTTAGGAATTGTGTTGAGTAAATTTGTAACTAACAATACTAAAAGACTTTGTAGGGAACAATATGAGAGACTTGTCATGTCCTCTAACCAACAAAGGCAGATGGGTGTTGTCTTCCTTCTTCATGAATATGTTCATTTCCTTACTCTTTCTCTCAAAATGGTTTATTCTATGCACTCCAACCAAAAGTCACTCTCATTCTGGTTCCCTTCCAACCATCATTCTTTAAGACTGCCATATGTTGCTTGAATATTCATAAGCAATGGTAATATCATTAAGTCAAACATAAAAGATTTAGCTTTCATTAGACAATGTTTTTTTGACTCAAACTATTTGAAGGATAAATTTAAAATGTCAACATAGAATACATTTTTTCTTTCTTGAGAAAAATTATAAACATAAACATGATCAGTATCATATGAGGTAATTATTAGAAAATAATCCCAGAGGATTTTGACATATTAAAACAGAATATTAAAAAATGAACATTTACGCAAAACTACAAATGTAAATGTACAGTATATGCTATTTCCTAACCTCTTGGCATAAAATAACTCCTGCCAAGTTGGCATGCCAGTAAAATCAATCGATTGGTCAGTGTCAATCGAATATAATGATTAGGTTTCAAAGGCTTCTTATCTACTGGGGTGAATTAAAAGTTTTTCAATATCTTGGTAAGTGCTTGTTTTTGCACTTATATCATGTGACTGAACCAGTTCAAGCCATAAAAAGTATCCATTGTGGTTGGTAGAATTGTGCTAGTTGGTGTGCAGACACATTGTGCATTGCTTTACTCTGAGTGTGATTTGAAAGACACATGCATAATTAGGCTACATAGTCTAATTTGAGAGCTTAGGCTTTACAAGTTCGAACTGAGCCATAATGCTGCAGAAACAACCAAAACATTTGTTGTATGAAAGTAAAGGTGTAGTTGACCACAGTACAGTAACCAGATGGTTAAACTCTGATTGCAAGAACCTTGATGATCAGGAAAAATCAGATAGGCTTAAGTCCGTAGATTCTGTTGCTATACTCCAAACCATAGAGGCAAATCGAGTGAGTAGCATTCAGTTGCCTAGTCGTCTGGGGCTGTAGAATACACCAACTGCTTCTCTGGGGAGGGGTAAGACCCCCCCAATGAGTGTCCTTGATATGACACTAAACAATCTGATGGTGAGGTTCCAGCAGTGCTGGAACTTTGGGGAATGCAAAGTACCCCTTCATTGCCATCGCTCCCAGGTCCATTCTGGCCTGGCATGGTAGCACCTGATAGGGCCCTATCTATGGGTTAAATAGAACTAACAGCATTCTTATGCTAAACTGAATTGTTTGAGTAAACTGAATAGCTTGAAATAGAAATATTTTTGACAATTAAACTGTACTTAGATTTAAACTACGTGCTTATGCTTAATTGAATTATTTGAAATAGAACTGTTTTCGACATAAAAAACTGTATTTACACTTAACTGAACTGTTACATATAACTGCTTGAATAGTTTGAAATAGAAATGTTTTTGACAATTAAAATGTGTACTTATGCTAAACTGAACTGTTTTCAATAGAACAGATTATTTACATAAAAATGGATTTGGTGTTAAATAACCTACAAAGGTTGATATGCCATAAAACCCAACAAACCAAACCAACGAGTAGCATTCAGAGAGTATCAGGTGAACTTAGTATCACACAGTTCCTTTCACAACTTCAACAAAAGTATCTGGAGCTGCTGTATTGTGCTGTATGTTGCTAAAATATTGCAAAACTTTTAACTCGGCTCAGTAATCCTGCTTTGTTCAAACTGAAAACATTTCCATGTAATCTTTATTTTTTTCTGTATGTGTTGCTTCTAAAATCTCTGTTCATTTTTTAATAATAAACGCACAACCTTTCTTTACTGTTAAGAATTATGTTAGGAACTCATAGCATAAGAAAAGTAGAGTTATGTCTCTTGAAACAAGAATCTTGTTTGGACTCAGGAGAGATAAATAAAGCGGGTTTGGAGGTCAGCACCTTGATTCTCATTTCATTTACACGTGTTCACTTTGGTCATTATCTACTAACATAACATTATGAATTATCCTTTCCTGCTAACTCTTAATTATTTAATTGTTATCTCTCTCTCTCTCTCTCTCTATGTACAGGCCCCCATAGTCATATTCAACAGGATCCAACAGATCCAACCAAATGGCAAGTGGTCCAAACCACATCCCAAGCAGCTACCCCTATTGGTCCCCTAAGTCCTGCCGACAGTCCACAGAGCCAGCAGCAAGTTAATGTAGAAGTTCCTCCAGCCAAACGCTTGCGAAGGGTGGCTTGTACATGCCCTAATTGTCGAGACAATGAAGGAAGGTAAGTGAACATACCTTGTTTTCTAAATTGAAAATTCTTCATTATGAAACAGACAAAATCATTTTATAGTGTGAAAAGAAAAGTTTCATTGTTGCATCTATCAAATAAAGTCTAATCTTTTGTTACTTATAGTTATAATTTTAACTCTGTTTGATTTAACAAATAAGTTTATTTAAATATTTTGAAAAGCCCATAAGTACAAATTGTTAAATAAATTTTAAAATTAAAGTGTCTATTTAGAGAATGGTATAGACCACACTACCCATGGGAAATGAACTATTCCAAAGATTTCTGTGTTAAATAGACCTGGTTTTTGTTAAGTTTATTTTTAACTCTTCACCTGGCACATTGCTTGGCATGTAAGTGGTTAATGATCACCTGGTCTCAAGGGGCCTTCTTCCTAAGCTATACCTTCTTTGCAGAGTTGAATTTATTGCTAGATGTCTGAGTTGCCCTAATAGAGGAATGCTAACGAGACTTAGCATTTTTTAAATCTAGCTGGGCATTAGTCTCAATTAGTGTGTGGTTCCGCACTATAAAATGACCTTGTCCAATATCCTAATTTGGTGGGAAGTCAGTTAGATACCTTCTTGAGAACTTACCGCCTGAATCTAAGTCACTATTATTTTTTAATGTTTGCACTTTATAGTGGCTGAATTTTTCCAATTAGAATTTTAACTAAAATATTTCTTTTCTTTTTTTTTCTTTTTTTATATCAATAAATAACTGCTCACACATCATTAAATGAAGTAAAATAATGTATATGGTTGTATTTTGCCTATCATAACCTGAAAGTTATAATGAACCGGTTCATGTGAAATATATTAAGAAAGCTAAGAAAAAAATTAAAAAGTTGATAATGAAGAACAGATTAAAATGAAACCACAAAAACACTGCCCATTTAAAAAGTGACTTAGCAAAAATGACTAAGTGAAAGAAAGTGGGTTAAAGAAAGTGATTCAAGTTATTTGGTAGAACAGGTTGATATCTTGAAGACACAGTATAGCTGTAAAGTTATATAAGGGGAACGATTTTAAAAGAAATTGTAAAAAGATAAAGGAATAGTTGGGTTTTCATGTGAGGAGTTTTTAAATGAGGCTTAACTGAGAGGAGAAAGAAGGAAATAAAGCAAAAAGTATTTTTCTTTGGCTTGGAAAAGTTTTGGAAAAAATGACTGGATTATGATTTTTTTTTTTTTTTTTTTTTTTTATATCTAAATATTATTTAGTTTATTTCTAATTATTTAATTATTAAAAAATCAAATATAGTCATGAATTTTTTCATAAGTAATAACTGTGTGTATCCACCTATACTAACTGTCCCATTCTATCAATTCCATTTTATTCTATCCTACCTATTCCATTCTGTTTTATCCTATATATTCTATTCTATCTATTCCATTCTATCCTATCTCTTATTCTATTCTTCCATTCTATCTATCCATTAGGTTTTTTTCTCCACAACAAATCAACCCTCAATATCAGTAGAGCCTCTACATAAGATCCAGAGTTGTCTACCTTTGATAACTTTCGAGCTTGTTAATCTTTTTTTTTTTTTTTGTTGCTATGAAACAACAATGAAGAAAACTGGTTTTCCATTTTCTCTTTTAAATTGTAAAAACGAATGTTAATATTAATCTTAGTTTCCAAACAATAAAAAGGTCATTTTCTGAATAAAATGAGTAAATTTCCTGTTTCTTCGTTTAACTTAAGTTGTATTCTTCATGGCACTAAGAATTCAACTATAGTTGCAAATGTCAATTAAAGGGTTAAATGATTAGGTTCTATACTTTATAATTTATTGGTGTGAAAAATTTGATATTGTTACTTATTGGGCTTAAATGAAAAATATACTTGTAATTGTGGTGAGAAACTCAAATATATCAGGGTAATAAATGCTTTTTACTTGTTTATATTATTCAGAAATAGTGAGAAAAAGAAGCAACATATTTGCCATATTCCTGGTTGCAATAAAGTGTATGGGAAAACATCACATTTACGGGCACATCTTCGGTAAGTAAATACTTCTCAAAAACTGTAAGATATAAACTTCTTTTAATTTATTTCTTTTAATTAAGCATTGATTTTAAGAACAGTTATTTTTATTTATTTTCATATTAATAGTAATTAATATCAAACTTTAATTAGAATTTTAAAATCCAAAAAAGTTTTTTTTGTTTTTTTTTTATTAAACTTTGTGTTAATTAAATTTTAAAACAACTTCATTTATGCTTTTAGTTTTACCAATATGTTTAATTTACTTGGTTTATTCTTAAACCTGATACTTTGGGCTTAAAGAGATCATATTAGATAGCCCTGTCAGCTGGGGCTATAGAATACTCCAACTGCATCTCTGCAGAGGTGTAAGACTCCCTCAAGAATGTCCTGATATGACACAAAACAATCTGATGGTGAGGCTCCAGTAATGCTGGAGCTTTGGAGAAGGTGGAGTACTCTGCCATTAACCCCAGGTCCACTCTGGCCCGGAGTGATAGCACCTGATCTATAGGTTAAATAGAACTGTATATGTATAAAAATGGATTTGGCATTAAATAACCTACAATGGTTGATATGCCACCAAACCAAACCAAATCTTATACTTACTTACTTTAATTAAATAAGGTAAATGTAAAGAAAAATTTATTTGAATTTCTTAAGCTAGCAACCCAGGACTAACGAGCTCAAACACAATTGAAACTAGAATGTCATGCTACTGAAATCAGCCTCCAGTTCTATCCCTTCTGTTCTTTATAACTTGGTCTCTAATATAGAATGCCATGGTTGATAGGTTTTAAATTTTTTTAGGTGCTTTAACATATTAGGAAATTTCATTTATCTACTTTGAATTGAGTTTATTTATACTAGGGGAGACAAATGTTTAGCAATATTTTGATAACATGAGGCATAATTCAGCAGCTCCAAATGGTTTTGCTGAGGTCATGAAGGTGACAAACCACCCTGGACTGTGAGATGCTGAGCTTGCCTAATACTCTCAGTGCTACTCACCATATTTGTCTCTGTCTTGGATTATGGCCTCAGATTCCTCAGATCTTGACTGATTGTCAAGTTTCTTGCAACAGAGTAAAATTCCTTGGACCTTCTAGTTAATGTATTGTTATCAACTGTGTTTTCACCATTTGCATAACAAATGTTTTTGGTTGCTTCCATGGCATTATGACTCGGTTCAAACTAATAAAGTGTAAATTTGTGAATTAGACTACATTGCACATTTATCTGTGTGGCTCTAAAATTACTGAATGAAGCAAAACCCAGTCAGCTGGGGCTGTGGTATACACTGACTGCATCTCTGCAGAGAGATAAGACTTCCTCCAATGAGTGTCCTGTATATGACATTATACAGTAATGCTGGAGCTTTGGGGAATAGTACCCCTTCGTTGCCATTACTCCAAGATTCACTTTGGGCCAAAGTGATTGCACCTGATAGGGTCCTCTCTTTGAGTCATTTAGATCTATTTGACATTTAAACTGAGTGCAAACAAATGACTCATGCTAAACTGAATTGTTTGAAATAGAATTGTTTGATCATTTAACTTTGTGTTAAAAAAAATGACTGATGTTTAATTGAATTCTTAGATATACATAGCAATACTTAGAACCATTTAACTTTGATGACTTATGCTAAATTGAATTGTTAGAAATAGAACTGTTTGATTATTTAACTGTGTGTATCTAAAAAAAAAAAATGTGTTTACAAATAATATATTTAATGTATATGTAAAAACAGGATTTTGCATTTGTTATATACCCTACGGGTGAACAGTAATGGGTATGTTCCATTCCTCATGAATACATTGGATACTATTGTGTGGGCAGATAATTTGCTCATTAAGTAGTCATCATTAGCTGTGGATACCTTCACGCTTTGGTAAGTTTTGTATTTGTTTAATGTTATAAAGATTTCCATCTCATTTACTACCTCCATTTTGATTATTTCTTATTCAGTAACCTTTTGTCAGGTTACAAAAGCATTAGATAACCAACAATAGTTGTTATGCCATAAAACCAAACCAAAGCAAATGCACAAAATATGACAGTGCACCAACTACCAATCATTACCAACCTCAGCAGGTATCTTCTACAACTTAAACTGCTTCAGTCTTGTGATATACACATCACAAACTAACTTGTACCAAAATATTGCAAAACTTTTGACTCTTCCTAATACATTGAGAAATGTCATTTCTTTTTCAAATATTACTTTCTACAACAAATCTTAATGAATTTTTTTTCTTCACTTAGGTGGCATACTGGAGAGAGGCCTTTTGTTTGTAATTGGCTTTTTTGTGGCAAACGTTTTACAAGGTCAGATGAATTGCAACGACATCGCAGAACACACACAGGTAATAATAATGGAGATGTAATATAGCTAGTCTCGTATTTATCTAATCATGAGACTTAGATTTTCTTCTTTAAAAATTGCCAATGATTGTTAAATATTTTGTCAAAATCTGAAAACTTTTTAAAATAAAAGTGTGGTTAAAATTTTAAAACAACAAAAAACATTTTGTATTTTTGAACTGAGGAATAATTATTAGAATAAATTCTTGAAGTTATAATTGTTTACTGAGGACTATAAGTTACTTGCAACCATATAATTATGTACAAGCAGATAACTATAATTAGATATAAATAGTCAAATGAAATCATATAATTATTAGTATTAGATAGGAATAATTGAAACCATACAATTGTGCAAATTATTTGTATTAGATAGAAATACTTGTTATCATATGACTGCAAGTAAAAACTTTTAAGAAACAACTACCCAAAAAGTGTAAATATAAATGTACAATGTACACAATTCCCTAACTTCTAGGCATAAAATAACCCTAGATGGGTTGTCCTGCCATTAAAATCAGTCAATTGTATAGTCCAAGTTTCAAGCTGATGAGATATTTTGTATTTGAATTAACAGGGGAAAAGCGGTTTGCGTGTACCGAGTGCGACAAGAGATTCATGCGAAGTGATCATCTCTCTAAACATTACAAAACTCATCAGAATAAGAGAATGATTGCAGCACCTCATCGAATGATGGCCAACCCTGGTAAGAGTTGACACAACCCTTCTCTTTTTTTTTTTTTTTTTTTTCCAAATTGAAATGTTTGGTAGGAAATATACCCGGGCGTTATAGAAAAAATTTATTCTGTAATGTTAACCAATTCTCATTGGTATTAATTTGAGATCATTTGATCTGAAATTAATACCATGTATAGAAACAATTCAAAATTCTTTCTTTTCTTTTTTTTTTCTTTTTTTTTCTTTTCTTTTTTTTTTCTTTTTTTTTTTTTTTTTAATCTTTTCAGGTATAGGAATGCCATTCTCTAGAAAAGAAAAAGCATTTGAACAATAAATATAGAATTTTCAATTGTTATATAAACATGTTAAAAGTTGAGATCTAGTGAATGAGAATTGGTCAAGTTATTAGATTAGAAGATGATATAAATTTTTCTGAAATGCCCTTATTTTCTTGATTTGCTTGCATGATGGAAGGATTGCACATATACTAGAAACACTACCTACAGACTCCTAGATTAATAGTCCAGTCTTGTTGAAACTATGAACTTCCTTGACCTCAAGGAGTGGTTTAAAGGTATTTGGGATGCCTTCTCAGCATGAGGGTGCTCTGGAATATTTATGCTTATTGTTCCAGAAGGTCTCATTTGTCTAAGAAAGCAAATTGCTGAGGAGGCCTAAATTCATCCAGGAAACAAAATGTCTAATTCATTTAGGAAACTAATTAAAAATAAAAAGCCAAAGGCAAGCCACCCTCCAACCAAGGATGCACCCAAATGTTTTAGTTGGCTTTTATATTATAAAAGATGGAGGTGCCCACGGTGTAATGGTTATCGTTGTAGGAATTGGACAAGACTGATTGCATTTCACATAGCGCTAATACCCTTGGGAAAGGTATGAATCCAATTATTCTCCCTCCAGCTATGGGTCAATAGTAGGGCAGACTTGGTTCTTCAGCCTTGGTGAGGCAACTAGTCTAGAAGGAAAACTCTTAATTCAAACCTGTTAAACTTTGCTTAAAAATTGGCCTTGTGTCATATCCTGCCCGAGTGGAGGGGTTGATGAATATTATATTATAAAAGATGGATGAAGTGTCTCCATTATATATGAATAACCTAATAGAATGTATTCATCATGCTTGATATGATGAAAGACTGCTGCCTAATTACACAATAGTTGATGAGTTAGGCATTTTTAATTTGTTTAAATTTTATTTGATAATTTTAGATAACTAACTTCTAGAAGTGTTTTTAAAATGTTCTGTATGCCTCTCAGAACTGCTTCCAAAACTGTTAAAATGAATTTATTCAACTACATACACCAATCTTTCGAAAGTTGACATTCATTACCAGGGAAAGGTATGAACCTCTTTATCTCCCAGCTATGGGTTACATAGTACCCTTATTGTTTTCTGCAAAGATGGTTTTGGCATTAAATAATCAACAAAGGTTAATCTTCCTTCAAACAAAGAAACCAAACCTAACCACCATTGGCAGAATTTGACACAAGACCAATTTTTAAGTGGAGTGCAGTGGGTTTAAATTCAGAGTTTTCCTAGACTGGTTGCCTAACCAAGGCTAAAGAATCCCTGTCCTTTAGACTAGTACTATAGAATATGCTGACTGCAACTCTGCAGGGATATTAGATCTCCCTCCCCATAGGATCACTTGTTGCCCTGGGTGGTATCCTGTAATGATTGGCGGCTGAGTGGTTCATGACCCAGGTACTAATTTGACATTAAATAGCCCACAAGGGTTGATATGCCATCAAACAAAATTACCAACCAAAATTGTCTGTTTCAGGCTCTGACAATTCATTTAGTTGCAAAAGTATTTACTGACAAACTGCTTACAAATCATGTATAATAAAAAAAAAATATTTGGCATTAAATAACCTGCTAAATGATAAACATAAACAATAGCCAAACTAAACAACCCAGTCTGCACTACTATTTACCTATAGTTTGGGGAGAATCGATAGATTTGTGACTTTCCCAAAGGCATAATCATGAAGGGAAATGTAAACAGCCTCATACAAAATTTGAACTCTGGTTATCAATTCCATTTCTTACGTTGAAAACCATTATATTAAGCATGCTTCCTTTAGGGGTTACTTAATGCCAAAGTCATCTTTACAGAAGAACAATGGGGGTACTGTTTAATCCATAGTTGGAGGGATAAGGAGGGTTATACTTTTCCCAAGGGTATTAGTCCAAAAATTAATGTAATAGCAAATGGAATTAGAATTCATTTACTACAATGTTGTAGTCTAGCACATTAGTCTTTATACCATGAGGACCCCTCATAACTAGAGTAGTGAAATTTAGTTTATTGCAATATAGGAATTTAGATGGTTTCGCTTAGATAATTTCTTTGTTTAATGGCATATCAACCTTTGTAGGTTATTTAATGCCAAAGCCATTCTCCTAGAAGAATAGTAGTGGTACTATTTAACCCATAGCTGGGAGGATAAGGGGGTTCATACCTTTCCCAAGGGTATTTGCCCGAAAGTGAATGTAATAGTGCAACTGGAATACAAACTCGCTTACTACGATTCTGCAGTCCATTGCTTTAACCATTACACCACGAGGACAGCCTCTAGGAATTTAGTGATTAATCTAATTCTGCTTTGTGTAATTTTATTTTTGTTGAACAGAGTTGGTGATGAATTGTTGGAAATGATTTTTTTTTTTCTCAATGTCTTTGAATTGTTGGCAATGAATGTTGCATAATATATATAATAATTCTCACATTTAATCTTAGTTGCATCTGTTTTCTCAAATTTTCTGCCATATTAACAGTATTTAGAATATTTTGACTATCTCTTGAAAAGAAGTAAGACTTACTCCAAGTAAAGGCTTGGGCATGACACTAAATTGCATCTAATGGTGAGGTTTCAGTTCTGGAGTTTTGGGGGATATTGCCATTACTCCCAGATCCACTCTGATCTGGTATGGTAGTACTATTAGGATCTCATCTATGGGTAAAATAGCTGTTTGAAAATTATTTGTATTCAATTGGACTGCAAAAAAAACTCTTTAATCAGCTACGCAAAAAATGTAAATATGAATATACGATGAAAACAATTCTTGTAGGTGTAAAATAACCTTAGACAGGTTGATATGCCATTAAAATCAATCCATCATAAACCTTTATGGTATTCAGTGTATGGTAGATTTACTTGAACCAACTCTGTTAATTTATACCAGATTGAAGATAGAATGTAATTCCCTTTTCTCCATTTTTTATATTTTTCCTTTTTCTTTCAGATGAAGACAGTATGGCCGATGGTAATGTGGTGACCATGGAAGATGATTCACCTTCAAACTTCAGTGTTGCGTCACCTGTTGTTGATGTGTCCCAGTCTTTAGGACAGGGATGAAAAGAAAAAGAAAACCGCTTCACCTGACAGCTTTTCTCCTCATGAAAGTTATGCGAAACAAAAACAAAGACAGACAACAAACAAACAAACAAACAAAAAAAAGAACGACTTTTAATTCAAATTCATTCGCTGCTCATAAACCCACCAAATCATCTTATTTGTTTGAAAAAAAAAAAAAAAAAAGTTTTGAACAACACCCAATCCCATTGTCCAATTACGAATTCTGGTCACTTGACTGACTCAAAATAAAACTGAAGATTCATTTGGTGGATACTCATTTTACATCATCAGTCTATGTTTTGGATTACCCCCTTTCTCCTCCTCCTCCTCCATTACTGCTCTCCTTTTTGAAACTCCTTGAAGCAGAATAATCTACCGAGACCTAATAAGAATTAACTTTTCTCGTGTGTGTGTGTGTGTGTGTGTGTGTGTGTGTGTGTGTGTGTGTGTGTGTGTGTGTGTGCGTGCGTGCGTGCGCGCATGTGCATATATATATATATATATATATATATATATATATATATATATATATATATATATATATATATATAAAATCAGTTGGTCATTTGAGTTTGCTTTGGTGCAAACAACTGACTTCCGCTACTCCTAGTTTATCCATATGCACTAGGAATTCATTATGCTTTTCCAAGGATGTCCATGTAGCTCTTGGCTGGTTGTCTCCGGTGGTGGGGGTCTTTTTTTTTTTTTTTTTTTCTGTTCCCATAGAATTGTTAAATATATTGTCGATCCCAGCCTGAATGTTAAATGGAGTACCTTTTACGATTTTTTTTCTTTTTTTTTTTTTTTTCTTTTTTTTTTTTAAAATTTATTTATTTATTTATTTATTTTTCTTTTGTGACAACTGAGGCAGCATGAACTATTTGTTGCAGTGTTTATAATCCAGGTTAAATGTGATAAGGGTAACTCTAAACCAAACCAAACCTTTTTTTAGGCTTTATTTTTCTGGTGCAGTTATCATTGAGGAATGAGGCTTTGGCCTGTTTACCAAAACTTTCTCATTCTTCAGTTATACTCACCTCAGAAAAATAAAGTCTAAAAAGTTTTGCTTTGGGTTACCCTTACTGCACTTTTAACCTGGACTATTATATTTAATGTTTGACTTTCAAGGCGTTAAGAATACACATCACTAGTGACCAATCCTAGTGAAAAATACATAAATGAGAGAGAGAGAGAGAGAGAGAGAGAATATGGGGAGATGCATGTCATATCTGTGAACAACTCAAGATTGTTTGCTTTTTTTTTATTGTCTTTATTCCCTTTTTTTTCTTCTTTTTTTTTCTTTCTTTTGGATTTGCTGCTGAATGTTAGTTTTTTTATCCCCTTGGATTCTATTATTGTTTTTAGCAGCTTTTACAGAATTTGAAAACAAAAGGATTTTTTTTATCTAGAAATAACAAAACAAAAAATGAAGCAAGCAAAATTTGAGATAAAATGGAAGCTGTAAAAATGGCAGTTAAAAACAAAAGAAAAACTGACCTCTATGAGAACACAATATTGCACACTGAGAACTGCCAAGTAACACGGTGGGGGAGATACATGTGCCCAGATCCCCCCCTCACACCAAAAAAAAAAAAATTTCTGTACTCTTACATCTCTAAAAATGGAGAAAATAAAATAAAACCCTAAGGAGCTGGTCTCCCAATGTTTGGCATGATATACCAGCTGTCAAAAAAAGAGAGAAAAATGTTATTTTTCCCTTCATTAGAAAGTTACAAAGTATTGGTGATTTTTTTTTTTTTTTTTTTTTTTTTTTTTTTAATTAAATATCACTTCTTGTGGGAAGTTGGATATTTGAACTTTTCATCCTTTCATATCACAAGTTTTCAAAATGGCTAATCGTCAATATTTATCATAGCCTTCAGAAAACACACATACAGTTAATTAAAAAAAAAAAAAACATTTATTTGTATATCTGTTTCGGTCTCTCCCATCTTCATTTGAGCTTTTTGACTACAGAATTGAAGATACTGGATCACATACATTGTCATCATATCTTCTCACAAGTCCATAGGTCAGCAGTTAGTAGATACATAAAGGATACATATTTTCATTTTGAATGATCTTTATATTTAGGACTACTTAAAGGATGTCTTGGGTGCCCATTAAGCTGTCTGTTGGCTCATATTATATTGATAAAATTTTTAGAATTGATATTATTCATAGAAAATAATAAATAAGAGGAAGTATTTTTCTACTTATCTCCCTTTAGAAATTATGGTGATAAGGGTGAGTGCTAATGAAGATGCTCTTTTGTGTTATTACTATGCAAATTGAATTGGAAAGTGCTTTACTTTCTTTTTTTCTTTTTTTTCTCTCTATTATAGTAATAGACAAAAATTAAATTATTGTATTATGAATTGTAGGTTATTTTTCTAAATTTATTTATTTCTTAGAATTTTCTCATGTTAAAAAAAAAAAAAAAAATGCAACTATCTTCATCTTTATTCTTCAACCAGTTATCAGTCATCTTGATTTGTGTAGTAAAACATTCATAAAAATGTAAGGATAATAGATAAGTCCCCTAACCCAAATTGTTTTTAAATATATCTGAGATGTGATGAATGAAAAATATTTAGAACTTGAATCAATAGGCAGAGTTAAAACAAACTTTTTTTAGACCTTATTTGTCTGATACAGATAGCATTGGAAAATGAGGAAAAATTTTGATAAATTAGCCAAAGCCTGGCCTATTTACTAAAACTTTTCTCATTCTCCAATGATGCCTGCATTTGGAAAATAAAGTCTAAAAATGATTAGCTTCAAGTTGTCCTTATTCACTTTTAACCTGGACTAACAGTATTGGACCAAAAAGAAAAAAAAACTGAACCTTTTTTTATTGCCACAAATTTTAATGAAACTTCAATGTCTTACATATTCATAGGAAGCAATTATTGTTGTTAATATTCCCTTTGTTGTAACAAAAAGTCATTAGCAAAAGACTAATTAGAAATTAGGATATCAAATCAAGGAAAAGAAAATTCTTAGAAATTTTTTATTTCTTGGTATTTCTGAGAGTTTCTTTTCAGAAAATTATGACGTTTAACTTTGATAACAATAATCATGTTCTATGTGGTATGTCTAAGTCATAAAAATTTGTGGCAATAATAAAAAAATAATTAAGTTTTTTCACTGTCTGTTTTCTTCTTTTTTCTTTTTTTAATCCAATACTATGTCACTGTTTCAATGTAGTCATTTACTAAAATTAACTTATGTCTGCCACAAGGCCAGAAACGTGAGCATTAATTTTATGAACAGTGGTTTACGAGACCATTACACCATTAGTCACCCAGCAGCTTTTAAAAATAGATCAAAAAGTAAAATGAAGATTGGGGAAGTCGACTATAAAATCTATGAACAAAATATCGACTTTTTAATCGTTTATAAGTGTTGCTGACAAACTATGCAAGTACACATTACACACTTTCATATTTACTGACTTCTGATCTGTTTAAAAAAATCACTGAGAGATTTCAGAGAATTTACTTTTGAAATAATTGCTATAAAAATAAATTTGAATAAACTCTGCTATAACATCTTTCTCCACCC
This sequence comes from Sepioteuthis lessoniana, assembly GCA_963585895.1. Classification (NCBI taxonomy): domain Eukaryota; kingdom Metazoa; phylum Mollusca; class Cephalopoda; order Myopsida; family Loliginidae; genus Sepioteuthis; species Sepioteuthis lessoniana. The sequence continues at coordinate 26,692 of CAUZXS010003368.1, forward strand.
TCCTGTCACCACTTTATGTGTGCCCGTGTGATCTGAAACTTGTTTCTCCCCACCCCTGATGTAATCCCCCCCCATCCCAATCCCAGAAAAATAATTCCTATGTGCTTGACTGCACTTTCCTTTTTTTTTTTTTTATAATCACATGATGAAAACCATGGCTTTACCAACTGGAAAATGATGGAACTTCCTCTTGAAAATGAAATTGTATACAGCTCTCAACAAATAACTCATTCCATTTCTTATGTAAAATTGTTCATTTTTAACAAAAACAACAAAAATCAAAATTTCATTCACATCCACACTGCCAATTTCCTTGAAAACCAGCCCCTCTTCCCCCAAACAAAACCAATTTTCCCTCTCCCCTCTAAACAAAAAAAAACACCCCTCAACATGCATCATTTGAATTAGCACCACATTATTTTTTATTCTATTCTAATTTTTTAACTCTTTTGCAGGCTGAGTGACATTTTTGTAGTTTTATCTGCCTGCAAAAGAGTTAAGATTGTATTTATTTTTAGATTATTATAAATTGTGGTGAAGTGTAATGTGATCCCCACCTCCTGTCTTGGCTTAGATTAAAATTAATCATTAAAAAAAAGAGACAACATTTACTGATTGGGAGAGAAAGAAGAAAGAAAAAAATGAAGAAAAAGGCAGTATACTGTGATTGCGTTTTATATTTTACTGGTTATTTGTCAGTGTTTTCATCTGTTCTGACTTTATCTTAAATGATAAAAATGATGGCTATTTTAATTCATGTCTTGTCATCCGTTTCTCTTTTCTTTTTTTTTTTTTTTCTTTTTTTTTCTCTTCTATACAAATATTTTTGGCAACAACAACAAAAAAGTTGAATTAAAAATGTGTTGTAGGATATTTCAGAGGTGTGTGGTGGGGGGAATCCAAAAAGCAATTTTTCATGTCTCAGAATTAGTTGCCACTCTCATCATTAATAAATCTAAAATATCAACTCTCAAAATGTAATGTCCAAATAAATAATTGTAATTTAACATAAAAATTTTTTTGAATGATAAAAAAAAAAAAAAAGAAACTTTTCATTGTAAATTTTGTTTGAAAAAGAAATGTTAATCATTCTATAGATTTTTATCTTCTTTCCCCCACAGATAAATTTTCACAAATGTCCAAAACTTTGTATAGTGTTTATTTTTTTAACCTCTATATAAACATTTTTTCTCTGTCCATATAAAATTTTATTTCTTGAATACTAAGGTTTTTAGAAAAAAAATTTTTACATTGCAACTCTGGTCATTAGTTTAGGACAGTGTGGAATAAAGCAAATAGAAATAAGTCTTTTCTTTTGTTTAGATTATAAGACTCAAGTACATTTTACCCTTTTAATGCAGCATATTTGGCAACAAATTTAATAGTTGCAATGCAGTTTTGACTATAAAATAAAAAAGCTTATTGAAGTGGCACAATTACAAGAAATTATTCGAGCTAGTAGTGTATCACACAAATGTGTTTATAAGAGAATTTTTTATTCACTTACACTTTTAAAATAATTTAGAACTTGAATAGAATAGTTTTTGCTTTTTTTTAATTTAGAGTCAGGGTGTATCTAAGAAGAGCCACTTTTAGGAAGTATATTACACAAGATCCAAAATTTTAAAGTAATGTGGACTAAGGTTGTATCTCGCACATAAAGTATATTTGGGCAACTCAAGTTTCTCTCCACACCAAAAGGGTTTTAATACTTTCATCTTTCAGTCTTACCAGATACATTTGTTATTTTTCCACATCCAGATAATTTATTTTTAAAATTAATATATTATTCCAGAATTTTTTTTATTATAACTTTATTTTAGGTAAAGTTAGTTCCAAACCTAGAATAAACTGCTCTTTTCACTCCTGAAAAAAAACCCTCTACTCTTAAAGCAATTGACTTGTTGGATGATCAGGTTACACTTTGTAGTAATCATTTTACTTTGCTTAGTTTAGGTGAAACTATAGGGCACCTAGTGAGAACTCAACTCAGTAGCAGTGGTTTGCTAATCTAGCTAGCAAACCATTATACCAACTGAGATGCTTAAGTTGCATTTCACTATAGGTTAACTCTGCTTATGGCTGATTTGTTTACATATTTAAGAAATATATATCTAGTCTAAAATACTTAACTCTTTAAAGCCTGATATTTTGGTTTGAGCTCAATATTTCAGTCTTAGCACGATATTATTGTTTATCAGAAATCTGATATTTTGATCTGAGTATTATTTTACTGTGAATTGTAAGCTCAATATTTCTGGTTAAGTGCTATTTTATTGTATAGGTTTATACCTAATAATTTTAGGCTCAACTGGGCCAAATTTTCACCTGCTGAAATTTCAGGCCTTTTTCTTTAAAAAAAAAAAAAAAATGTGTTGATGATAAAGAAAAAAAAAGATTTAAAAAAAAAAAAATAACAAATAAAAACTAATAAAATGTATTTTTCAAAATGATGCCCCTTGGGCTAAGCTTTAGCTTCTAGTTGAATTCAGCACTGAGACTCGGAGTTAAGTTAGATGTTAACCTTTCTTTTTACTTTGTAGTGACTGTAATGAAAAATGAACTAGGTAATAACTTGACTTGCAGCTTTATTGAAATATACAACTGGTCAGTTAGGGTGGGTGGCTCATTCAAGGGGAGATAACTGTTTGATTTCACCTGACCATTCAATCATTCTTTTTATGGAATGACTGGGTGTCAGCAACCTTGAGCTTTTTTTTTTTCTTTAATTGAGAGGTGGGGTAGAAAACAAAATGGCTGTTATTTCTTTTTCAGTTAGTTCAGTTTAAGACTGAACTTGCAATTAAAAATGAAAGCTTAACTATTATTGTTATTTTTAAATCTATTTTTAAAAATTATCACATTTTTAATCTACACATGAAAGGGTAACTAATTTTAATTTATTTTTAATTTTTTTCATAACATTGGAAAAACCATACAAAAATTATCAAAATTGAAAAATTTCATTGAATCTCAAATTACTACACTTGATATACCATCTGTTCTGCAGAGTCAAGACAAAAACTAAACAATTGATTATGTAGTTTTTATTTTTTTAACAATTGTCTTAAAGCATAAAAAAAATTATCAATATATATGGTATTGTTGCAATAAAAGTGAAACTTTTAATTACCTTATACGTTAATATGTATCATGTGACTTTCTGAGACCTAAATTTTTGCTTAATATCAAGGGGGTTGAACTATATTGCAAGGTATAAGTTAGGCCTAGCTTTGGTCAACTATTTGCACACTACACAGTTTGTATTTCATGTATAGTACCTCTAATATAAGGCTAAAATTTAAGTATTAAAAAGTCAAATGATGTGCGATATACAGTGAAATTTAAATTATGTATCAAAGTTGTAGATAAACATACTCATCATTTTTACGACTAGAAATTATTTATTTATTCATTTAAATTATTTTTTAAGGAGGAGGAAAGTGATTATTTAAGTGGTTTTTGTAGAACAGGGCACTATTTTTTTTTTTTTTTTTTTTTTTTTTTTTTGAGAGAGAGAGGGTTCTTGTGAAACTAGCTTACTCATCTGGTTTTGTTCAAATAGACACTTTAGTTTTTCATTCATTCATCAACTTTTGATCATGAAAATATTTTCCTCCTTACGTTGAATAAATAAATTTTTCAAAACTTTTATTTACTGCTGCTATGTTTCACTTTTGAGGAATTTTTCAAAAACTACTGAAAAATAGAAAAAATTCTTTTTTTTTTTTTAATTTAATACCTTGACACTTTAATAATCTTAAATCTTAAAATTCCTCCCCCTCCCACTCATCTCAGAATTATCGGCAGTTTTATAATCTAAATCTGATTTTATTTATCATTCCCCCACCCTTTCCTTAAAGCCTAATGGTTGTCAACCCAGGTGATACTGCCCACTACCGGGCAGTAACATAAAAACATTTGATGACTTCTGCTATAGCCTGTCATTTGAGATAAAATTATTTTGCCATTACCTACCAGCATTTGTCATACGTGCTTTTTCTCTTTATTCCATCTAATAAATAAAAAAGATTTTAAAATTTATCACTAAATACTTGAAACTGATTCATATGGACATTTAGGAAGATAGATAGCTCCCCTCCTCTCCCTGCAAATGGCATCAATCATTTCTTGAACCTATTTTTATAATCAAAGAAAACTGTTCTGCTGTCTCTAATCACTTTCCTCCCAACAAAGAACATTTTCTTGAAATAGTGAAATTCTGTCTCCACTTCCAACTTGAATCATTATTCATGTTCATTCTTTTTTTCCTTCGTTGTCTTCTTGAGCAGCAGAGCTTTTCAGCCATTGTAATTTGTCCAACGTTTTACTTCTGTAATCTTGGTTTTCTTATGATTATTCTTCTGATTATTGTATAAATTGTATATATACATGCATACATATATATATACATTATATCTTTGACTGGAGAAAATGTCCAGGTATTGAAATAAAGATAATTTAAGCAATTTCTTATGTTATTGACTTTTTTTTAATAAATTTATTACATGGGTTGAGTACTATTTGTACATTACAAGGACGTTATTTCAAGCTAAAAGCTATTTTACCATGAAAACTTCTATCAATATCTTTGAGCCCGAAATAAAGAGCACTTTTGGTTTATCTTCTGGTAGAATGATGGGATGTCCAAAGTTCTTTATTTTGTCTAGCTGAATGGGTTTATTTTTAAGTTGATTGTTCCAATTAAACTCAAAAATGACTAGTGAATTTACTAATCCTTTTAGGGGTTTTGATAAAATAACTTTTTATTTATTATATGTATCTCTCTATCAATAATATAGTTATTTATGGGACTTTAGATGTACTCCATTTAATGTTTACTATATTTGCTATCCTGACCTGTTAGAAGGGTTTAGAATATATGATTGTATCCCCTTCCTGAATGGTAAGACATGCCAAAAAGAGCTTTAAAACAGTAGAGGTTTCCATCTATAGCTCAAATAGACCTGTATAAAAATTATTAGTATTTGATAGGAATACTTGATATAATTGTGTGTAAAAATAAAATATATATGTATATATATAATGAATGCAATTCCCTAACGTCTAGGCATAAAATAACTCTAGACAAGCTGACATACCATTAAAGTTACATATAAGACACGTTACTTTCAAGCATGTTTGACTGCTCACTGAATCTCATTCAAATATAGCTGTTTATTTTGAGCTTTGGTAGATTGTTTTGTTATAATACCTGTGCATTGAATAGTGTACCTTATATGATAGCATATGTTAGCCTTGTGGAACTAATGAATCTGGACATGGTTGTATGGAAGACCTAATAGTTGTCCATACAATAAGTGACCCCCTCCTTTCTGCATGCTCTCAATGTTGTCCATGTGAAAGGAATAGAGCACTTAAGCTAGTTCTTCAGTTTGGCAGCAGTGCCATTACAGAACCTGCCAGAACAAGGTTACTGCTTGACTGATTCCAGGTCCTAGTTTCAAATTAAATTACCAATAAAGGTTAAAGAGCTAGTCTACCTTTTTACTTTATCTACCATATATTTGAGTTCTGGTTATTCTATGCAAAATCCCAGTCACAAATAGTTAAAAGCAGACAGTTTGGTCATGTTGGAACATTAGTGCTACATAATTTTGAAAAATGCCTTAATCTCTGATCTTGGCTAATTTAAATATCTGATAATGGCATCTGTTAGTTTTGTGAGACAATGGATCTTATAACAGGCCTGATGGACAAGGTTGTATGAAAGACTGGTAGTTTCTCATACAGTAAGTCTCCTCTTTTTGTGCCACTGATGTTTTATATTTACCCATCTGCTTTTCAACAGGCAGGATGTTAGACAAGGTCAATTTTTAATTGGAGTACAGCTAGTTTGAATTTAGAGTTTTCATTCTAGACTGGTTATCTAACCCAGTCTGCTCTATAATTTACCAGTTGCCGGGAGAAGAAGAAATGGATTCATGCCTTTTCCAAGGACAGTACAAAGTGAAATGCAAACAGTTTCATTCAGGATTTGAACTCTGGTTGCCATTTCCATTTCTTGCAATGATAACCATTACACTACACCATTGATGGTGTCCAAAAGAAAGGGTCAAGAGCTCAGCTTGACTCCAGTGTTGTCAAGAGAGCTCTGACTGCCCTAAGGAGAGATCTAAGCTTTTTGAAGGGCATTAACACAAAGTGAATGTAGATAGCCATGGCTAGGATTTGGACCCAGCTTAGTGATTCCAATGTTTGATGACCATTGCACTGACTACAGTTCTGAATCTCATATACCCTACTGAATGTCATAGTACTTATTTTTTAGTAATTGTAGTGAGTGAATTTGTAATGAACAATAATACCAAAAGACTTGTTACTTTGTAGCGAACAAAGCAAGCGAATTGTTTGTCATGTCTTCACGACAAACAAGTCGCTTGCTTTGTTCGCCGTGTCTTCTAGACAACAAAGGCAGATGAAACTTATTTTTCTTCTTCATGATAAAATTTGGTTCCTTCAATGACGATGTTCATTTCCTCACTCTTTCTCTCACAATGGTTAGTTCTATGCACTCCAACTAAATGTCACTTTTGTTCTGGTTCACTTCCAACAATCGTTCTTCAAGACTGCCATCTATTGCTTCCAACTTTTGAACACTCCTCACCAATGGTAATATTATGGTCTCAAATATAAATTTAAAAAGATTTAGCTTTTATTAGACAACATTTTTACCACTCAAACAATATGAAGGATCTATTTTAAAATGTCAACATGGATGACATTTTGTTTTTCTTGAGGAAAATAAAATTATACCAAAAATCATAAATTTAAACATGATTTTCACATATTAAAACAAAAACTTAAAAAATAAAATATTAAAAGAAGTGTTCGTAAATGGTTCAGGAGACCAGGTTTCAATCCCAGGTCTAGTCATACCAAAGACTCAAAAAATGGTACTTGATGCCACCTTGTTTAACACTCAGCATTATAAGGTAAGGATCAAGGGTAAAGTGGAGCAGTCCTGGGAATGGAGTAGCGCCCTCCTCCACACCTCGGTGTAGTAGCTATTGAAAATGGAGCCTTTGGGTCACCCTCGACTAATGTCACCAACTTACTTTTACACAAAAATGTAAATATGAACATATGATGTATGCTATTCCCTAACCTCTAGGCCTATATAACCCCAAACAGGTTGATATACCATTAAAATAAATCAATCAATCAACTGAGCATAAACTTGGCTTTCTATGATTAGGTTTTAGTGGCATTTTATCTATTACAGTGTGACAAAAGTTTGCAATATTTTGGTACATGCTAGTTTATGACAGCAAAGCAGTTCAAGCTATAACAGGGATCAACTATGGTTGGTAGTATTGTGGTACTTGGTGTGCTGACATGTTGTGCATTACTTTACTTTGTGTGTAATTTAAAACTTGCACAGATGGATATGCAACATAGGATTCCAGGATTTATGCTTCATGAATTTGAACTGAGCCATAATACTGCAGAAGAAACTAAAAACATTTGTTGTACCAAAGATAAAAGTACAGTTGACCTCAGTACAGTAACTATAAGTATATACAAATAAGTGCACCTGTTAAAGTATTATTTATCTTAAAATTCTCCCAAAATCAGCAATTGGATTTCAGTAAAATTTTCAGTATTTAAAGTTGTAAAAATGAGATTTTTTTTAATGGTTGGTTGGGTTTTATGGCATATCAACCCTTGTAGGTTATTTAATGCCGAATTCATTTTTATGCAAATAGTTTATTTTCAAACAATTCAATTTAGCATGAGTACACAGTTTAATTGTCAAAAACATTTCTATTTCAAGCTATTCAGTTTAGTCAAACAATTCTAATTTAACTAATTCAGTTTAGTATAAGTGTAGATTTTGTTTACACACAGTTAAATGTCAAAACAGTTCTATATTAAACAATTTAGTTTAGTGAAAGTAGTTTAAATGTCAAAAACAATTCCATTTCAAACAATTCAGTTTAGTATGAGCATGCAGTTTAAATGTAAATACACAGTCTAATTGTCAAAAACATTTCTATTTCAAGTTATTCAGTTTAGTCAAGCAGTTCTGATTGAAACAATTCAGTTTAGCTTAAGTATGCAGTTAGTTCTATTTAACCCATAGATAGGGCCCTATTGGGTGCTACAATTTCAGGCCAGAGTGGACCTGGGAGCAATGGCAATGAAGGAGTGCTCCATATTCCTCAAAGCTCCAGCATTACTGGAACCTCACCATCAGATTCTTTAGTGTCATATCCAGGACTCTTATAGGAGGGGGGAGTTCTAACCCCTCAGCAGAGGTGCAGTTGGTGTATTCTACAGCGCCAGCTGACTGGGCAAAGATTTTTTTAAAGACATTTTTCCTCGCAATTCTGAAGTTATATTTTTTGTCATATTCCATCCCTCCCCCACTATCATTTTGTTAATTTGACTCAATTAATGCAGGTGCTAACAAATTATTTTTACGTTCTTTAAAGATATATTCCATGAAGAATTAGATTTTGTTTATGACAGTTTGCTAATTGGTTTCTACAGAGGCCCTATTTTTAAAGTTCCAAACACAGTAGAATAAGATGAAATATTGCTCGTCAAGGCATCAAATTTTTTTTTTTTACATTATTCATGTTCACATGTTCATCTTCTCAGGATATGGTTAATAAAAGAAAAAAATCCGTCTAAACATTTATTTTTAGGTTTAAAATTGGTATCCATAAATCAAACACTTTCATTTCACTACAGGTAATCAGGATTTTGTTAATTATTGTAAAAATATGGAATAAATAAATTTGACTGATTTGTTAAAAAAAAAGTATTTTATCTGAATAATACTTTTTGGGTTTTTTTTGTTTTTGTGTGAGAACCAATATGAAAAAGTCGTATAAAGGTGATTAACCTTTTCTGAGAATTTATCAACATTAAAAAAAAAATAACAACAACAACAAAAAAAAAAACATGTATTATTACGTTTTTTGAAACATCAAACTTAAGAAAAAAAAAAGAAAGTGGTTTGTCGCTAATAAAACATAACATTGCTGATAAAAAGTTCGTGTTTTTTGTACATCACTATGGTTCAAGAACCTCGACGAACAGGCAAGGTTAGTAGGCCTAAAACTGAGGTTGTGCTCCAAGCCACAAAGGCAAATCTGGTGAGTAGCTCTCAAAGAGTATCAGGCGAGCTCGGCATCTGACAGTCAGTGTGGTTCATCATTTTATGAGCTCGACAAAAGGATCAGAAACTGGTGAATTGTGCCTCACATTACCAAATTATTGCAAGACATTTTGACTCACTTGTACACAGTCGGCTTTCCACCCTTCGATGGAGTAACCAAACGGTGGTTTCTTTCCTTATTTTTACTTTATTTATTTTATTTTTTTTGGGGGGGGTCCTCCCATTCCCTGTTTCATCATAATTATAAATAAACCATTTCATTCAGGTTTTGAATCGGTCCTTACAGAGCAAATGTGGTATTTTGATGAGTGTCGCTTGCATGTGATGTATTGGTGACATGTATTGCGTACTTAGTAATATAAGGTATGTATTAAGGGTAAAGTGGAGCCATCCAAGGAAAGGGGTAGGGCCCTCCCCTACACCTCGGTGTAGTAGCTATTGAAAAGGGAGCCTTCTGGTCGCCCTCCGCTACGGTCGCCAACTTTACTACTTTACTTTTTATGTATTGCGTGTATGGGTCGGCGAATGTGGCTACCTAGAGCCCCTAAAGCATTATAGTTCTCTGAAAACCGCACCCCAGAAATCTTCTGGAGTTTTGTGTCCCAAAACTGTACAAACTAGACTTTTGACTCACTCTAAAAGTTCTACTTTGTTCAAACTGAAAACGTCCCTTTTTAATTCAATTTTTTTTCTCTGTATGTGTTACTTTTAAAATCTCTATTCATTTTTTTTAGCAATAAACAAACACACTGAAAACTTTATTACGGTTTTGAATTATGTTAAAAACTCATAATATAACTTAAAGGTATGGAGTTACCTCCCTTACAACGAGACTCTCATTTCGGATAAGTCTCGTGAGATGTAAATAAAACCGGTTTAAAGTCGCCATCTTGATTCACATGTCGCTGTGGTCACTATCTTCTAATACAACATGGCATCAGAAGTGGGATACAAACAAACTGAAAACAGAACTGGAGGAGTTCTCGTGGATGCCAGACAAAGGAAAAAATATGAACAACAACGTGTCACCGCCTGAATCATTCCCATTTAATCAGCCAGGACAATGGCAGAGGTGGATGAAGAGATTCTCTCGCTACAGAACGGTGTCCGGTCTCGAAGAAAAACCCGAGAAAGTCCAAGTGGACATCTTTATAAACTGTATGGGTGGCAAAGCAGAAGCCATCCTAGCCACATTCAAACTCTCACACGAGGATTCAGAAAATTTTGAATTAGTCAAAGAGAAATTTGAAAAACACTTTAAGGCTGACACAAATATATGTGAGCGAGATAAATTCAACCGCCGCTGTCAGGTAGAAGGTGAGTTCATTGATTCTTTTGTAACTGACCATCATGTATTAGCGAAGAGCTGCGACTTAAAGGAACTCGAATATAAAATTCATACGGGAGAAAATTGTAGTGGGATGCCATGACTGGAAATTATCCGCAATCCTGCAAATGATCCTCGATCCCAATGCAGTTAAGAGCGCTCACCAAAACAAAGTCATAAAGTCCCAACACAAACACTGGAGACCTACTGAAAATAATATAGTTGAGCAACTAGAAGAGGACATTGGCGTTCCTTCAGTAAACAGAAGTTACCGGGGGGAAAAAAGCAAAAATCAGAAGAAGAGATAACCTAGGCATGTTCCAGAAAAACGCACTTTTTGTGGCGGGAAAATCGAATTCGTATAAAAGTCATATCCAAATTTATTTTTATTTTTTATACATAGAATAGATCCCAGATTTCTATGTAAGAAAAAATGAAGGACATGTTTCAGTACACAGAACTGTAATTTGAGCTGTATTAAAGCTATTTATGTCTGCTTTAAAGGCAATGTTATGATTAATGACAAGCCACGGCTCTTCAAAAGTATGGTGATCTCTCTTAAATATTGCGTCTCATGCAGGCCTCTGTTGAAAAAATATCATTCGATGAAAAATTACACTAAAAAAACAAAGACCAAATAAAATGTTCAGTATTTTGCATTAACAAAATCCCAGTCACCTGCGGTGAGTGGTAGAGTTTAACCTACAAATGTCAATTTAAGAAAACGTTCCACCTCATTTTTTAACCACATCCTTAGAAGATTAAGTTATGAATAGAAAAGAATAAAAAGTAATATTCTTTCTTTTTTTTTTTTTTTTTTAACTTAAAAAAATAAGGCGTTTGTATGAACAAATAGACCAACTGTTTTATAATAAAAAAAAAATGTAAACAAAACTTAATTCTCTATGGAATTATCTTTAAACAATAAGAATCATTCAGTTCCATGCCTTCAGAATTTTGAGGAAAAATGTCTTTTTGTACGAAACCTTATTTTTATTGTTTTAAATACTGAAAATTTTACTAAAATCCTATAATTAACTGATTTTTGGAGAATTTAAAAAAAATGCTTTAGCAGGTGCACATTTTCATTCATCCCTAAGAACTATGAATCATAATTGTGTACAGACAGCAATGCAAACTTGAAAATGGTGTCACTGTTGCAGCAATGTAACAAATCAGTAGAGAAATGTATGTCTTGCCATTCTAGTTACATGAGGTCGAGGAAAGTCTACAAAGTTCAACACTAAGATTTGTCTAACAGTTTCAGCAATGAAAATACCTCACTTGTTCTATTAAGTAATAGCTCATGAAATAAAATAACCATGGAGAATTAGACTGGCAAAATTATACTCTAGAGCTAATATAACAGCAATCTGAAAAAGTGTTTATAGAGGAACAGATTTAATGGCAACAAGGAAGACATTACTGGATTCATGTTGTTGTTCTCTAGACGTGACGGGAAAATAAAGGCAGCAATCTTCAATAATGATTGATAAATGATGTAATGTCATTCCTGATTTAGAGGAGCCTCTATTAGGGAGAATAGCCACTGAAGCATTTATATTGGTAAACTCAACTATGCATTGCATTTAAAATACTGGTGATAAACCACCATACAACACAAAGAAAGATATGAACTATTCCAAGGTCTTTGTACATTTAGAGAAGAATGTATGATACCCTTATAAGAGGATGCTAAACTTTTCTTTCTAACACGACATCACATACTTTTACCACTAATGAAGGAGATGCAGAGGGAATTAAAAAGGATGGAAAAGATAGGGGATATACAAAATAAACAACCCACAGAATGGTGTTCCACTATAGTAGTGTTACCAAAGGATAACAGAAAAGTCAGAATGTGTTGACCTGACTAAATTGAACCCTTGAAAAGAGTGCAACATGTTACTGACAGTTGACTATTTACTAGCCTAGCTGAATGGAGTAAAAGTCATGAGGAACTGTGGATACTGGCAGATCTCTTTGTCATGAGAATTCTGCAGACTGACAACATTTATAACTCTATTTGGGAGTTAGCAGTGCAATTGCCTATCATTTGGAATCTCATTAGCCAGGGAAATATACTAGAAACAGATGTCAGCCATACTAGAAAACCTAGAAGTGATGATATGGTTGTTAGACAGTATACTGCTATGTGGAAGGGACCAATGTGAGCATAGCATATAATTAAAAGCCACACTAAAGAAAATCTAAGCAGCCAGAATAACCCTAAAATCCTTGAAAGTGCAAGATGTTCCAGGCATCACTGAAGTTTTTGGGACATACTCTCAGTATTGACAGCCTGAAGCCTAACTCTTTATAGCCTATAATTTTCAACATTGAAAAATATACCTGAAACTCATAGATTCTTGGAAATGGTCGCCCTGTCAGCTGGGGCTGTAGAATACGCTGACTGCACCTCTGCAGAGAGGTAAAAACCCCCCAACGAGGCTACCTATTGGCCGTGGGTGGCGACCCGTGATGCTTAAGGACGGGATCCTGGTGGTTGAGCAGTACTGGGCCTGAAAATCAAGTGGTCAAGTCTCTTGCAACACACCACTTTGGCCCTTACTGGGCTAGACGGGCGGTCGGAGAGGCCCGATCCGATCAATCGGCTGGTCATGACAGTACTCCCTTAGATTTTTTTTTTTTTTTTTTTTTTTTAATCTAAATGAGGACGATGGCTGTAGGGTCAATCATGCTGTGGAAAGACTTGTAGTCCTTTCTGTCCCTGGGGAAGTAGTTATCTTGGGAACGAAAACCCAGGGACAAAAAATGAATTCGTCTATCACCAGCATGAGTATACTGAACATGTAGCCCTGGTGTTGCTAGGCGAATGGGTTTCCCCCTAGGCACATCCCCATGTGGGGCTCCGTGGTGGGTGGGGAGCATGTTCAATGAAACTCATCCAACACTTTTATGGCTTCTGTTAAAACAAAAACCCAAGCAAAAAGACGTCATATTGAATGTGATTCAGACAATGATGAGCCATATCCAAGGTTCATCATTCTAGAATCAAAAGAAAAACTACCGCTGACAAAAATATCCCTCTTCATCATAGAAAAAAGTATTTCAGCTCTAATAACACCCAAAACTGTAAAAAACTTGAAAAACAGAACCATCCTTGTAGAGGTGACAGAAAAAAAACAAGCTGAAATAATGTTAAAGCAAAAAAAAATCCACAACATAGACATAAAAGCTTACCCCCATGAGAGATTAAACACCTCTAAAGGGGTGATAAGAAATGGAGAGCTATCATTATGCTCAATAACGGAAATTAAAAATGAACTAAAAAAACAAAATGTAATAGACGTCAAAAGGATCACAATCAAAAAACAAAATGAAATAATTGAAACCAATACCTACGTTTTAACCTTCAATACTCCAAAACCCCCCTTAGAAATGAAAATAGGCTATACAGTGGTTAAAGTTGAGACATATATCCCTAATCCTAGAAGATGTCATAACTGTTAGAAATATGGACACCTGAAGGAGCACTGCACAAGAAAACAAGTGTGTGTTAAATGTGGAGAGCAGGAACCAAACCACATAGAGGAATCCTGCAAAAACAGCTTAAACTGTAACAATTGCAAAGGGAATCATAGAGCAGACTCAAAGTACTGCAAAATCTGGGAAAGGGAAAAGGAAATTATCAAAATGAAAATCACCAAAAACATCACCTTTCCTGAAGCAAGAAGACTTATAGAAAATCCCTTTAACAAATTAACTTTCTCTCAGGTAACCAGGACTCCCTCAAACCAAGTAGAAAACGAAGCAAAAACACAAATAAAAACAATAAAAATAGAAGAATTAACAAATTTAATAAATGACCTACAGGAACTAATCAAAACCCTTAAAACTATTATACCCAATGTACAACTAACTCCAACTGACAAATCAAAAAACATCCCTTCAACCTCTAGCCAAAAAAATGAAACGCTAATGATCAAAAACAGAAACCGATCAACCTCAAGAACCAGAGAAAAAGAAGAAAAGCAAAAACCTACTCAACACACCCCTACAAAAACCAAAAATAAATCCAGAAACATAGAAAGTATGGAAACCGAAATGGACTCGACACCTAAAATTGAAAATACGAAAATTAAATAATACACCCCAAACCCAAGACACACACTACATAAATAGTTATGGCCAAATACCAAAATACCCACAAGATAATCCAATGGAACTGTCGTGGCTACAAGGCAAATTACAACGAACTCCAGCTGTTAATAACTGAAGAAAATCCTACCATTATATGCCTCCAAGAAACATTCAAAAAAAGCAATGATAAAACAAATATGAAAAATTATGAGCAATACGACTACATACATGACATGGGACTAAGAGCTTCAGGTGGTGTATCAATCCTAATAAGGAAAAACATTCCCCAAAGCAAAATCAACATCAGCACACCCCTACAAGCAGTAGCAATTTCAGCAACTTTACACAAAACTACCACCATCTGCTCTATATACATTCCACCTTAAGACCCTATAAACGAAGAACAGCTAAATAACATAATAAATCAACTCCCTAAACCATATATATTAATGGGAGATTTCAATAGCCACAACATTTTGTGGGGAAGCAGGACAACGAACAAAAAAGGTCAGACCCTTGAAAAAATCATTAATAACAACAACCTATGTCTCCACAATCGGAAAGCTCAAACCCACCTAAGCTCATCCTCAGGTACATTCTCTGCTATAGATCTAACACTCAGTGATCCAGCCACCTTCATAGAATATAACTGGAGGGTACATGAAGATTCCTGCGGCAGTGACCACTTTCCAATCATAATAGAAAATACTAAACCAGGAAAATCAGACCCACAAACAGTTTCAAAAACCCCACGATGGAACTTCGAAAAAGCAAACTGGCAAGCCTACAAAAAACTATGCCTTGACACCCTAATCCCAGAAACAAATACAAACCAAGAAGAACCTATAATACATTTCACAAACACCCTAATTAATATAGCAAACAAAACCATACCTAAAACTACAACATCCCCAAAACATAACAATCCCTGGTTTACGGAGGAGTGCAAAACTATGATCAGAGAATGCCAAAGAATCCTCAGGAAATTTAAAACCAATCCTTCAACAGAAAATCTAGACAAATATAGACAACAAAGAGCTAAAACCAGACGCACAATTAAAGAAGCTAAAAGGTCTTCCTGGAGAAACTTCACTGCAAAAATAAACTCAAATACTAATCCCAAAACAATTTGGAACTTTGTAAAGAAAATATCAAATAAAACTGTCCACACTCCGATAAATCATCTCTCCCTAGTAAGCATAAAAGCTTTGAGTGAAAAACAAATAGCTAATCTGATGGCAGAAAACTTTGCCCGAGCATCATCTACCAAAAAATATTCCAACAAATTCAACTCCATCAGAATCAAAGAAGAAAAGAACAAAATAAAGTTCACCTCTGATGATACTAAATGCTACAACCAACTTTTCACCCTAGATGAACTCCAAAATTCATTATCCAAATCCAATAACTCAGCTGCTGGTCCAGATGAAATTCACTACACATTTCTTAAAGAATTACCTACAATTTCCCAGAAATATCTCCTAAACATATATAACAATATCTGGATCTCAGGCAATATCCCTACTTTATGGAAGCAAGCTACAATCATCCCCATCCTCAAAAAACAGAAAGACCCAACAAATCCCACCAGCTATAGGCCCATAGCCCTAACTAGTTGTGCATGCAAAACTTTAGAAAGAATGATAAACCAAAGACTAATATGGTTTCTTGAATCAAATAAACTGCTCTCAAACCTACAAGCAGGCTTCAGAACAAAAAGAAGCACAATGGACCAGGTGGTTCATATAGAAACCCTAATCAGAGAAACATGCATAAAAAAGAAACACCTGGTGGCAGTCTTCTTTGATCTTGAAAAGGCCTATGACACAACATGGCCATACGGAATTCTCAAAGACCTTAAAAACTTTGGGTTACAAGGTAGACTTCCCATCTTCATCCAAAATTTTCTTGAAGATTGATCTTTCAGGACACTGATTGGCAGCACATACTCTGATCCGAAGCCACGAGAGGTGGGAATTCCTCAGGGCAGTATTTTATCAGTATCCCTATTTATAATAAAAATAAACAGCATAACATCCTGCCTCCCTCCAGAAATCAAAGGGTCATTATATGTAGATGACTTCCTCATCTGCTATAATTCCAAAAACATGACAACCATAGAAAGGAAAATACAACAATGCATAAATAAAATCCAAAAATGGACCACAGAAAATGGATTTACAATTTCAAATAGTAAAACAAAATGTGTACACTTCTGTCAAATCCACAAGATGCACAACCACCCTAAACTTACATTAAATAACACTGAAATACCCATAACAGATGAACATAAATTCCTTGGCATTATCTTTGACTCTAAATTATCATTTATCCCACATATAAAAAAGCTAAGAATAAAATGCAATCAAGCCATGCAACTATTGAGAGCCATAGCCCACACAGACTGGGGTGCTGATAGAAAGACACTTATCAAGCTATATAGATCTCTAATAAGATCAAAACTTGACTATGGCTGCTTTCATATACGGAGCAGCCAGAAAATCCTACTTACAACGACTGGAAACCATACACCACCAAGGACTTCGCCTCACTTTAGGGGCCTTTAATACTTCCCCAAAGGAAAGTCTATACATAGAAGCCAACGAACCCCCTCTCTATTTAAGAAGACAAAAACTAGCACTACAGTACTACATCAAACTCATCTCCTGTCCACAAAATCCTGCTTATGACTACACCGGCAAAACAAAATATGAAAACCTGTATCAAAATAACCCCAAAAAAATCAGACCTTTTAGCTTAAGAATAAGTGACCTCCTCAACGAAATCAAAATCAACACTAAAATAGTACACCATACCATACTCTCCAAAACGGCACTATGGACCATAAGGCAACCAACTATAAACTTAGAACTGGCTAAGTTACCCAAAACAAAAACACACCCCATCACTTATCAAGAGAAACTCATAAAAATACAAAATAAGTTCCCAGATCACTATCACATCTATACAGACGGATCCAAACAAGGAAAAAAAGTAGGTTGTGCTGCTATTTCTCAAAAAAAAGAAACCCTAAAACGCCTACCTAATGAAGCTTCAATTTACAGTGCAGAAACCACAGCCATTGATCTAGCTATGAATATCATAGCAAATCATAAAGCTTCCAAATTTATCATATACACAGACTCCAAATCAGTCCTGCTAGCACTGCAGAACAGAGATACATCATCCCCCTTGATTACAAAGCTCCTGAACAAACTAAACACCCTCTCTAAAAATAATAACATCATATTCACCTGGATACCAAGTCACATTGGCATCCAAGGAAATGAAAAAGCAGACAAAGCTGCAAAAAAAGCTCTTCAAATTGATATGTGCTAATCAAAAATCCCATATACAGATTTAAAACCAACCATAAAGAAATTTATATCAGACAAATGGCAGAAATCATGGGACAATCAGACCCAAAACAAACTCCATGAAATACAAGAAGCTATCGGAGAGTGGCCAACAGGCTACAGAAGTAACAGAAGAGAAGAAGTAATACTTGCCAGATTGCGTATTGGGCACACCCACATTACTCATTCACACCTGTTAAAAGGGGAGGATGCCCCAGTGTGCCCATCATGCAAAGTACAACTCACAACCAAACATATCCTTCTAAATTGTAACAACCTTAAACATATCCGCACTAAGTACTATCAAGCAAGAAACCTGAGGGACATCTTTAAGAATACAAACCCTGAAAACATTTTTAATTTTCTAAAAAAAAAAAGCAACTTTTTCAGTAAGATATAACCAAACATCTCTATAGAACCGCTATTTTAATGACTGAAATTAAAAATAACCTTTTTGGCATTAAATGACCCACAGGGGTTGATATGCCGTTAAACAAAACTCAAACTCAAACTTGGAAATGATTAACCGAATTAGTAAATTCATTCCAAATCTAGCTGAAATGACATGCTGCTTACAAGACCTAGTGAGCCAGTAGAATTCCTTTGTCAGGGAAAACAAACAAAAGCCTTCAACTCCTTAAAAAAAAAAACTCTTGTCTTCTGCACCAGTGCTGTCATTATATAGCCCAACAAAGAAAACATTGATATCTGCAGATGCATCATCTTATGGCCTCTGATCTGTAATCTTGCAGCAACAGGAAGCATATGATTTAAAAGCCATGTTGAGAAGAGAAACCCTATATTCCCTGATAGAGAAGGAACTAATAGCCATAACATGGGCATGCAAGCAATTCTCAGACTACATCATAGCATTGGATTTCACCATTGAGACCATAAACTGCTCATACTTCTACTAGGCAGTAAAGACATTCATAACGTAACAGCTAGAATAGAGACTTTCCTCTACCTGATGAAGATTCAGCAATAAAATCCATTACATTCTTTGCAAGGAACTGTACACTGCTGATGCCTCATCAAGAGCCACAACCAGCAACACACTGACTGATCAAGACAAAGAACTAGAGGAAAGCACAGCAGTATTTGTTTATGCAATTACAAATTCCTTACCTGCAATGGATAGATTATTGTCAGAAATAAGAGAAGTTACCAGGAATGATGGCATGTAAGAGTATCACAAACTTAAAAATGCTTGCCCTTCAAAGGAGCAATTTCTTACTCTAGTCAAGCCACATTGAGCCCATCGAGGAGAAAGGCTTATTAATACATGGGTGACAGGCGTTGCCTCTTGCCTATCATGGAGGTGATTCCACCTTCAATCTGCTGAATGTTCCACTGGTTGGAAATATATTGAGATAATACAAAATGATCCACTATCCCCCACGTTGTTTTTAAGATCCAAACAATAAATCAAACACTAATCGGAGTCGCCAGTTAGCAAGTAGACAAACACCACCACACAAATAAGTAGCTCAAAAAAAAAAAGTTGACATCCAGGAACAAATTGTAAATTCTGATAGAATAAGAAAATTTTTTTTTTTTTTACACCACCCTTCAAAAATCCATTATGCTATTACATATTAGTAAAGTATTTCTCTATTCTTCTAAAATCCACATCAATTTATTTTCCCTTCTGAATGATCTCTGATCCCCATAGGGTTGCATATGGGGCACAAATTATAATTCTCAGGTTGATGAGGCTAGAAATGATTTAGAAGTCCACTCGAATCACTAAGGATTTATCAGGTGCTGACAACAAGCCCACCAATCAATATGGTAACCAGGATTGTCTAGCTAAATAAAGAAAATGGAGAACTGTGAAACATGTGCTAGGCTTGGATATCAACCAGCTGAGCCACTATTGACAGCTGAACTCACTCCAAGGTTTTGGCACACTAGCTTCTGATTTTTTTTGAGTTAAATAACCAGGTGTACGTTTTCAAAAAATGTAAAGTTTACTCACCATCAGAGCTATAATAGAAAGCCTGAAACCCATATTTGCCAGACATGGAGTACCATTGATCCTGAGAACAGATCCAGGAAGTCAATACATGTCTAATGAATTTACTGATTTTTGCCAGCATCTGGGAATTTCAACATCATGAATAGCCCAAGATTTTTTCAAAGCAATGGAGCAACATTAAAAATAATCAAGAAAATATTGAAAAAGCAAGAGACCTGTACATGTCTTTTCTGGCCCATGTAGCAACCCCTTTGAACTGTGGATATTCTCTCAGTAAATGTTTAATGGGAAAAAATTAATAATCTATGTTCTAATCTAGCTAAAGTTATTGACACTCAAGAGACCTAACAACGTTCACACTCTTGAACCTGTGTATGGGTCAAGCGCTCAAATAGCCTCATCCAGGAAGGTACTGTAATTGGAAATCCTGCTGCACTATAATCCCTCTATTTTGGAAACTTGACAGCAGTGGATACATCAGACAAAATTGTTGACATATCATACCAAGACCATCTCTCAACAGATGAAGGAAGTGAAAAATATCCACCCCCTGTTAAGGAAAATGAGGGAACAATGTGTCCACTTGATACTCCTTTGAACCATCAACTAAACTGGACCTTTTCAATAAAATTGATAAAAATAATTACTTTAAAGAGGAGATGTTATGTTAGTAACTCAAAACACAAAGAAGTCGAGTTAAACTTCTTAGAACGAGAATCTCATTAAAACTTTAAGTCTCAGGAGAGATAAATAAAACGGGTTTAGAGGTCAGCACCTTGATTCCCATTTCATTTTCACTTTGGTCATTATCTACTAACACAACATTATGAATTATCCTTTCCTGCTAACTCTTAATTATTTAATTGTTATCTCTCTCTCTCTATGTACAGGCCCCCATAGTCATATTCAACAGGATCCAACAGATCCAACCAAATGGCAAGTGGTCCAAACCACATCCCAGGCAGCTACCCCTATTGGTCCCCTAAGTCCTGCCGACAGTCCACAGAGCCAACAGCAAGTTAATGTAGAAGCTCCTCCAGTTAAACGCTTGCGAAGGGTGGCTTGTACATGCCCTAATTGTAGAAACGATGAAGGAAGGTAAGTAAATAATGCTTGTTTTCTGAATTATAAATTCTTGATTATGAAACATACACAAAATTTTTATATTGTAAAAATAAATGTTTTATTGCATCTATCAAATAAAATCTAATCTCTTGTTACTAATAGTTATAATTTTAATTCTGTATTTGCTCTAACAAATAAATTTATTCAAATATTTTGAGAAGCCCATCAGTACAAATTGTTAAATAAATTCTAAAATTAAAGTATCTATTTAGAGAATTTGATAGACCACACTAACCATTAGAAATGGATTATTCCAAAGATTTCTGTCTTAAATAGACTAGGTTTTTGTTTTCATTTGATTAATTCTTCACCTGACACGTTGCCTGGCATGTAAGTGGTTAATGATCACCTGGTCTCAAGGGGCCTTCTTCCTAAGCTATACCTTCTTTGCAGAGTTGAATTTATTGCTAGATGTCTGAGTTGCCCTAATAGAGGAATGCTAACGAGACTTAGCATTTTTTAATCTAGTCTCAATTTGTGTGTGGTTCCCCACTATAAAATGACCTTGTGTAATATCCTAACTAGGTGGGAAGTCAGTTGAGTACTTACCTCCTGAATCTAAATCACTATTACCTTTTAATGTTTGCACTTTATAGTAACTGAATTTTTCCAGTTAGAATTTTAACTAAAATATTTAATTTTCTTATTTCTTTAATTTCTTTTATTTATTTATTTATTTATTTATTTATTTTTTTATATCAATAAATAACTGCTCACACATCATTAAATGAAGTAAAATAATGTATATGGTTGTATTTTGCCTATCATAACCTGAAAGTAATAATGGATTGGTTCATGGGAAATATATTAACAAAGTTGAGAAAAAAATTAAAGTGGATAACAATGAAGAACAGATTAAAATGAAACCACAAAAACACTGCCCATTTAAAAAGTGACTTAGCAAAAATGACTAAGTGAAAGAAAGTGAGTTAAAAAAAAAGTGATTCAAGTTATTTGGTAGAACAGGTTGATATCTTGAAGACACAGTATAGCTGTAGTTATACAAGGGGAAGAGTTTTAAAAGAAATAAAAAAAAAATTAGTTGGGTTTTCATGTGAGGAGTTTTTTAAATGAGGCTCAACTGACAAGGAAAGAGGAGAAAGAAGGAAATAAAGCAAACAGAAAAAAATTTTCCTTGGATTGGAAAGGCTTTGAAAAAAAAATGACTTAATTATAATTTTTTAAATTTTTTTTAAAGAAATATAGATATATTATTTAGTTTATTTTCTAAAGGGACTATAGAAATTCAAATATATCAATGAATTTTTCAGTTATCCTTCCAGCTTAAGGTTAAATAGTAGCACTACTATTTTACAAGGATGACTTTGGTATTAAATAACCCCTGAAGGTTGATATGCCATCAGTAAGTAACCTTGTCAGCTGGTGTTGTAAAATATGTAGACTGCACTTCTGCAAAGAGTTTAGACCCCCCCACACACACACAAGTATCCTTGGTATATCACAAAACCATCTGATGGTGAAGTTTCAATCCTGGAGCTTAGGGGAATATGGAGTACCCCTTCATTGCCATTACTCCCAGATCCACTTTTACTTGGAGTGGTAGTATCAGTTAGTCCCATCAATGAGTTAAGTAGAACTATTTAATTTACTCTATTCAAAACCATTTATCTCTATGCAAGTGAATGAATAATGTTGAATAGAATTATAAGTGTTAGCAATACTTGAAACTATTTAGTGTCCTGGGTATGATATTAAACTGCATCTTATAGACTAGTTTTGGCGTTGGGGAATGTGGAATGCCTGATTATTACTATTATGTTCAGGTCTACTCTGGCCTGGACTGGTGGTTCCTGTTAGGGTCTCATTTAGTGATCAAATAGAACTGTTCAATCTTTTACTCTGGATTATTGTTAATTGTGATTTGAAACAATACAGCTCTGTGCAAGTTGTTTGTATTAGATAAAAATACTTGATAAATAGAATTACTAATCTCCTAATAATAAAAAATACAAGTGTTCTGTGTACATCTGTGTGTCCATACACTTAATATTTAAAAAAAAAAAAAAAAGGAGAACAAAAGGTGAGTTCTCTGACATTTCTTTGTTATAATCTTTTAAGAAAGAAAAAATTAAAGGGAAAAAGAAAGAAAAAAACTAATCATATGATTTGTAGCTTGCTACATAGAAAAGAAAAGGCAGACAAGTCGGCTCTCATAAAGGCAAGCTGACTTGAGAACGAAAGGTGAGATGTCTGGTGTTTTTTGTTGGTGTTTTTTAAATCTTAAAGAAAGAAATTAAAGTAAAAAAGAAAGATCAAAGAAAATGAGTGATTTGTAGTTACTTAGTGTCAAAGAAGACACCAAAAAAAAAGTAAAACAAGAGAAGTTTTCACAGAATGATTTTAAAAGTT
Organism: Sepioteuthis lessoniana; assembly: GCA_963585895.1. Taxonomy (NCBI): domain Eukaryota; kingdom Metazoa; phylum Mollusca; class Cephalopoda; order Myopsida; family Loliginidae; genus Sepioteuthis; species Sepioteuthis lessoniana. The sequence continues at coordinate 50,106 of CAUZXS010003368.1, forward strand.
ATGAAAACTATTATTTCAATGTTGTTTAAACAGTAATGTGTCTGAGAAGAAAAAATATTTCCCAAATTGAAAAATATTCTGCTTAGAAAGAAATTTAATAGTTTTTTTTTTTCTTTTACACGTTTCATATGAATTTTTGCTGATCATACGATGAGGTACCTATTTATGGAATCATCAGTTTATATTGAAAAAAATTTTGCAATTCTTTTGTTTTTCATTCATTTTATGATATACACATTTTAAATAAAATTCAACCATCATTATTGATGGGTGAATTCTAGTATTAAATAGTAATGCTTGAAACCATTTAACTGTACAAACAAATGCTCTAGCATGTTTAAAAAATATTTCATACAAACTATTCACTTAAAATCATATATATATATATATATATATATATATATATATATATATATATATATATATTATAAAAACAGGATTTAGCATTAAATAACACAAGTATTGATATGCCATAAAAAAAATTGTAGGTGTACCAGTTGCCCTAGCCTTGGCCACCTATTCACACAAAGTTCATATTTTGGGTTTGATGCAATTTCCTGATATTAGGCTAAAATTTAAGTCTGAGAATGTCATAATATACAAGTATATATGATACTTTTGTGTTTAGTATACTTGAGAATCATATACAGGGTGAAATGATAAAATTGTCGTCCTAAAGAAAACAACACTACAGGTTTATTTTAAAACATTTATTGAAAAAATCAATTCAGGTAACTTGATTATGTAGTAGGGCTAACATCTATTCAATGTAGCTGTCTTCAGCCTCAATCACCACCTCGATCTGGAACTGGGAGCATGCCTTTTTCACAAGCACTGGTGGGAGCTCGGCGAATACTCGGCCATCAGGCTGGCTTTGGTGTTGTGGGAGGTCATGTTGGTGATATTCTCTGACCAAACGAAGTAGTCCAGCGGGTTCAAGGAGGGGGGGGCAGTGAGAGAAGGGTACAAAGTCATAGCACTCCTTCTGTAGCCAAGCCTGGGTCTCTTTGGACTTGTGGGCCGGCGCCGAGTCCTGCTGCCACACCCAGGGTCTGCTACCGGCCACCTGATTGCACCAGGGGATCACCACACTCTTCAGCACATCCAGGTACACTTTGTTGTTGACTTTCAAGCCAACTTTGAAGATGTGAAGTGCATGATGTTGCCCTCACTTGAAACCACACCAAAGACCATAACCATAGCCGGAAACTTTGTTTTCATCACCCTGGGCACGTCCCTGTTATTCGTGGCAATCCAGTGATGGTTCTGGCTGTCATAACTTGGATCGGTAGAGAGCATGAGTTGTACAGCAGTGCATCTCCGATCTCGCTCGTTGAACATTGTGTCACTTTCAGACATGATAGAAGGCTCCTATCGCTCTTGGGATTTGTACACAACTGGCCAACTAGTAGATGGTCTGCAACAAAAAAAGAAAACCAGTTTTCATTAAGCGGAAATGGAATCATGTCGTCTTTTCTAGGGCGACAATTTTATCATTCCACCCTGTAGAAAATCTAATATTTCAGGGTAATAAATGCTTTCTATTTTTTTTATATAATTTAGAAATAGTGAGAAAAAGAAGCAACATATTTGCCATATTCCTGGTTGCAATAAAGTGTATGGAAAAACATCACATTTACGGGCACATCTTCAGTGAGTAAACATTTTCCAAAAATGGGAAACTAAAAATTTTATTTATTTATTTGATTAATTTATTTTTTTATGTTAATTTTAAAAACAGTTAATTTTTCTTTTATTTTCATTTTAACATACATGGTAGGCAATGTCAAAGTATGATTTAGAACTTTAAAAAAACCAAACCCAACAAACCCTTCATTTATTTTATTAAGGCTTAGGGTCAATTATATTTAAAAAAAAAAACTTCATTCATGCTTTTAGTTATTCTATACAATACAGAATATTATATTAAAACTATTGCTAAATAAAAATAAAGTTTTGATTTCATCTCATAATCAAAAATAAATTATTAATAAATACACCCAAATGATTCCTTTTTATCAGTTATTAAAAATAATGATAAAATCTTTGTACCTATAAACCTGATATTCCAGGCTGGGAACATACGAGGATCATTAAATAAGTTTCCAGACTTTTTTCGTATGGGCACTTTTATTGATAGTACACACATGAAACTCTAGACCCCTTTGAAGTAATCTCCTCCGGCTGCAATGCACTTGTTGTACCGTTCCAACAACTTCTGGAACGCCCCATAGAAATCTTGTGCGAGCGTGTCAATGACCTTCGTCACAGCCTCTTTCATCTCCTCAATTGTCTCATAACGACAGCCTCTGAGCTTAGGGAATAAGCAAAAGTCACAGGGAGCAAGGTCTGGACTATAGAGAGGCTGAGGAACTGTTGTGATACCCATCTTGGTCAAATAGTCTATGACAAGGATGGAGTTGTGGACTGGTGCATTGTCCTGGGGGAAATGCCACTGACCCGATTTGAAGAGTGCCAGCCTCTTCCCTAGGAATCTCTTCCTGAACTCCCTTAAAACCTCAACATAGTTACCCTAACCCTTTGGCTAATCAACTCTGGTGTATTGACTTCCTTACTCCTCCCACACCTCTCATCCCTCACAGACTCCCTGCCTTCCTTGAATCTCTTATGCCACTCAAAAACTGATGCTCGATTCATGCAAGATGGTCGAAAAGCAGTCTGAAGCATTCCATACGTTTCTGTGGCATTTTTTCCAAGTTTAAAACAGAATTTTATTGCATATTGTTCTTCTAAAGTGTCCTCATGTCCAGATTGCATTTTTGAAATTCACCAGCTGTGACAATCAGGCTTTAGTAGGGTGTATTCCGATTCCTGCTGTAGCTGTTCATTTAAACCTGAAATCATAAAAATTGGTCAGTCATCTCATAAGATGTATAGCAATAACATAGTGAATTTTCAAGAGTCTATGACAATTTTAAATGCCTGTACAAAAAAGTCTGGCAACTTATTGAAGGCATCATGTAAGCTTGATATTTTGGGCTCGGGTACATCATATAGGATACAAATGATAAAAGGTTAAATATAATGACCATTCAGTCATTTCTTTTTGTGGAATGATGGGACCGCTTTTTTGGTGGAATTTTGTGAGCTCTGGTACACAGGATATCTGAAGGTCAAAGGACTGAGGGAGTCAAAAAGTTAACAATAGGCTTTTTAAAAATTCTTCTTAGGGAAATTTGTCAGGTGCTAAAACACTTTTAAACTGAATTTGTTAGTATATTGAGAAATGTCATTTCTTTTATTTCCTCTGTTAAAATTCTGCTGGAATTAATGAATTTTTTCTTCTTCTTTAAGGTGGCATACTGGAGAGAGGCCTTTTGTTTGTAAATGGCATTTTTGTGGCAAAAGTTTTACAAGGTCAGATGAATTGCATCGACATCACAGAATACATACAGGTAGTAGTAGTAGTAATAATAATAATGGTGATGTAATATAGTCTCATACTTATTCATCTTAATAAAAGATTGCCACTGATAAAATATCAGAGTTTGAACCTATTAAAAACTGTTAATCTGAAAAATTTTAATAGGAGTGTCACTAAAACAAATTCTTTTTTGTGCTATTAGTTGTATCCCACTAATTATTAACCCTTATCCTACTAATTCCAATCTTTGGCATTAGATAACCTACAGTGGTTGATATGCTGTAAAACCCAATTAGGCTTTTCTGACAATTCGTTTTGGACCAAGATTTCTTCTTTTTTTTTTCATTTCTATGATCGCAGTTGATCATGCTCTGAACTTCGTGTCATAAGATCATTGAAAATCCTAAATTTTCATGGTAGGATAAGGTTTAGATTTTTAAAACTTTATGCTTTTAATCATACAATATTGTTTTGAGTATTACATTAAAACTATTGCTAAATAAAAGAAAAATTAATTAGTAAACTTTCAGTTTTATCTTACAATGATAATTCCAGTATCCTTGGGGATTATGAAAGGAAAAAAATGTATTTTTTTCATTAGTTGTCTTACCTCCAACCTATGGCTAATACCAGCCCATTCAGTGGTACTTAGAATACACTGACTATATCCTCTGCTAAGGGGGTGAACTCCCTCCACCAAAAAAAAAAAAGGAAAGTGCTCTGGGTATGACACCAATCTGCTATACTTATCTATGGATTCATGTCTTTCTCAAGTCTATTAGTGCGCTCAAACAGCTTCAGCTGGGGTTTGGACTTAGTTCATCAATTCTATTCTGTAACATTGAATTAAAAAAAAAATTTTTTTAAATCCAAGTTTCAAGCCAATAAGATATTTTGTATTTGAATTAACAGGGGAAAAGCGGTTTGCGTGTACCGAGTGTGACAAGAGATTCATGCGAAGTGATCATCTCTCTAAACATTACAAAACTCATCAGAATAAGAGAATGATTGCAGCACCTCATCAAATGATGGCCAACCCTGGTAAGAGTTGACACAACCCTTCTTTTTTTTTTTTTTCTTTATAAATTGAAAGATGTTTGGTTGGAAATATACCCAGGTGTTATAAAAAAAATATCATTCTGTAATATTAACCAATCCCCATTCAAATGATCTCAAATTAATACCATGTGTAAAAACAGTTCAAAATTCTCTCCCCCACCAAGTGTAGAAATGCCATTCACTGGAAAAGAAAAAGCATTTAAACATGGAATTTTGAGTTGTTAGTACGCATGCTGTTAAAATTTGAGATCATTTGAATGAGAATTGGTTAAGTTATTACATTATATCAATTTTTCTGGAATACCTTGTACGTCTCAAATGATATCTTTTTTTTTTTTTTTTTTTTTTTTTTTTTTTTTTTAACACCCTGCATATAATTTTCTTCGTTTACATGCTCGTTATCTATAGACTCCTAGATTAATGGGCCAATCTTGTTGAAACTAGGAACTTCTTTGACCTCAAGGAATTTTTTAGAGGTATTTAGGATGCCTTCTCAGCATTAAGGTGCTCAGGAACTTTTTTGCTTAAAATTGATCAGGAAGGTCTCATTTGTCAAAGAAAGCAAATAGAATTGGTATCTTCAGTTGAGGATGTCCTAATTAATCCAGGAAACAAATTGAAAAAAGCTTAGGGTGGGCCACCATCCACCTGAATGTGCATGCAAACTTTTTAGTGGGTTTCATATAATAAAAGATAGATGAAGTGAGTAAATTATATGTTTTCAATAAGTTATTAGAATATATTCATTATGTTTTGAGATGAAAAACAATATTTAAAAAATTTTCATTCATCTTCACCCTTTTGCAGTCAGTGATATTGTTGTAGGTCAATGTAAGGCATTTTTCTATAGGCTTCTCATAGACCAATTCAATATAAATAATAGAAACATCACTAGGAGACCACACTGTGGTGTAGGATTGTATAAAGGTTATTTTGTAAAATATAATTAAGAGTGCTTTATTGCTTTTATGATATTGTATTATGACACAATTGCTGATCAAATTATATTTTGTTTTATATATGATTGACTTATGGGAACATGATGAAAAAAGTGGCTGGCATGAATAACAACACTCCAATTAAACACCTTACCAAAAGCAACACAAATCATTCACAGAAATGATATAATTAACATCTTAGCAGACAATTTCTTACTGAATTTTTGCCTTAAAAAATAAGAATTAAATTTCAGAAAACTGAAGGGAGGGAAAAAAATCTATTTCAACTCCAAAAAACACAAAGATCTATGATCAACCCTTCATTAAAAGCAGAACCGAATGAATCACTTTCCAAATCACAATAAAATAATTGGTCTTGATGATGTGTCTTATGAATTCTCAAGCAACTACCCAAAATATTTTCTGAGTGCTTTCTTAATATCTATCAAAATATGGTTCTATAGAAAATTTCCAAACCTTTAGAAACAAGACACAATTATACCTATATCCAAACTTGGAAAAGACTCCAGTGCTCAAGAGTACCCCCCCCTCCCTGACTTCACCAACAAGTGTCCTGGATATGAAATTAAACCATTGGATGACAAGGCTCCGATCTTGGAGATTTGGGGAATGTGGAGTATCCCTTCATTGCCATTGCTCTCAGGTTTACTCTGACTTTGACCCATGTGTCAGGTGCTACCACTCAAATAGAACAAACTGTGCAAAAAATAACTAATGTGAAATTGTGACTGTTATATAGCAATACTTGAAACCATCTCTGTGCAAATAAGATCTCAAGCTCGTTTAAGAATGTTGGCATTAAGTAACCTACTATGATTGACATACCACCAAACCAAATCATATATATATATATATATATATATATATATAAAGAGGATTTGACATTAAATAATTTACAATGGTTGATATGCCATAAAAACCAACCAACCAATTTAGTGATCAAATACCTATATACACAAAACTGATCTATCAAATCATTGACCAATAATTTAAACAAATTGTATCTAAAACACTAGTAAGGTTGATTAATGGCAGGTTAACATGGTACTTTGAGTTGAACAACTTGATGTCAAAATTCCAATCACGTTTCTGGAACACCAACCATTTGATCAGACTAGAAACCTTCATTAAAGAGGCATTCATTAAAAAAGAACACTTAATTGTAATCTTTTTCACTTGGAAAAGTCCTATGATATCATATGGAATTATGAGAGACCTTCGAAACCATGGATTTAAAGATAAAATCCCCCTTTTCATACAAAACTTCCTAGAAAATGAGAAATTTCAAAGTGCATGTGGGAACAACATTCTCCAACTTAAGAGCTATGTTGAAATCCTTGTAACCATTGTAGAAGTTCAGGTGTTCTGTTGGTAATCTTTGTCTTTGGATTTCCTCTGGTGTTAAAATCCAAAAGATAGATTTTCCTGGAAGAAAGTTCAACGAGCAATTGCATTCGAGGACAGTTGCCACAATCTTAAATGCTTTCATTCCTCGTCTTTGATTGGCCAATTTTTCACTGAAGTACCTGCTGTTAGGAAAATTCATAAATAGAAATGACTATTTTGCATACATCTTATATCAGAAAATCCAGCAAATTGGAAAATGGTGTGCCCCATGGGAACATCCTCTCAGTAATCCTCTTCAATATAAAATAAATAACATTGTCAAAAACCTCAATCCTGTTATTGATAGCTCACGATTATATAGATGATTTTTTTTTAATATGCTCAAAATTTGCACCACACAGTACAAATTGCAACTGTGTTTAAATAAGATCAGCAAAAGAACTGAAGAAAATGGCTTCAAATTTTTCCAGACCAAGATGAAATTTATGCATTTCTGAAACCTCTGCAGGATGCAAAATGATCTGTATTGGTTTAGTTTAAAATTAATAGTTAAAAGGTGGGGAGCAGTAGTATACTGTGATTGCATTTTATATTTATTTTACTGGTTACTTGTGAGTGCTTTCATCTGTTCTGACTATATCTAAAATGATAAAAACGATGGCTACTTTAATTCATGTCTTGTCATCATGCAAATATTTTTGGCAACAACAGAAAAGTTGAATTAAAAATGTGCTGTAGAATATTTCAGAGGTGCATGGTCATGGCAGAGAAATCGAAAAACTAATTTTTTTCATGTCTCAGAATTAGTTGCCACTGTCATCATTAGTAAATAAAGTTAGCAATCTTAGTTGTGGGCGACCCAAAGGCTCCCTTTTCAATAGCTACTACACTGAGGTGTTGGGAAGGGTGCTACTCCATTCCCAGGATTGTTCCACTTTACCCTTGATCCTCACCTTATAGTGCTGAATGCTAAGCAAGGCAGCATCAAGTGCCATTTTTTGAGTCTTTGGTATGACTCGACCTGGGATTGAACCCCAGTCTCCCGGACTATTGGCAAATAGTCTACTCATTATCAACTCTCAATGTAATGTCCAAAAATTAATTGTAATTTAACACCAATTTTGAAAAAAATTGGAACTTTTGCACTAATATTCTATAGCTTTTTATCTTCCTTTCCCTCACAGATAAATTCTCACAAATGTCCAAAACTGTGTTTAGTTGGGGGGGGGGGTCCTCTCTTCATATAAAATTTTAAAAACTATTTTTAACATTTCTTTTTTGATATTTTTTTTTAATTGCAACTTAAGGTTTGAATTATAAATTTCATTTAACCTTTTTGATGCAGCACGTTTGGCAAAGAATTTAATGGTAGTAATGAACTTCTGGTCATGTTCTAAAAAAGCTTATTAGAGTTTCACAAACTATTTACATTAGAGGGTGTATATCCCACAAATATGTTTGTAAGAGAATTTTTTTATTCACTAAGACTTGTAAAAACAACTGTTTTACTAAAATTTTAGAAGTTATAAAGTTTTTTGTGCTTTTCTTTTTTTTCTTTTTTATTTTAGGGTCTGGGTATATCAAACAAGAGGTACTTTGATTGGGTATATCGTAGAAGATCCAAAATCAAATAATGTGGACAAAAGTTATGATTTCTTGATGGCCACTGCTGCTCTCCTCACCCGTAGAAGTGTCTTTGGTTTTTTGCTGATACCATGCTGTAAAGCAGAGTTCTGTTTGGATTGATTGTGTTGGTGTTCTTCACAGCCATCCACCCCTTTGCCTTGTTTTTGATCACAGAAGGTGAGAATGTCACTTAAGAGGTCACTGGAGTGATGAACAGGTCAACGGCTTATGGTTACATCAAAATAATTCTCCTACACAAAAACCAGTCAACAATGGTTAAAAATTTAATAACTTTAGTTTATAATATTTGTTGTATAAAGCAATTTGAACCCTTCTCGTTACTGTCTTAGTTGAGTGATGCTAGAATCTACAACACAGTTGTGAATAGTCTAGTAGTTATTCAAGTCCTTAGTATTGTGAGACTGCCACAAGGTCTTCAGTTTAGGAGTGATGTGGATTCTAACAGTAGCTGGGAATTGACAGCTGAGATGTTAAAATCATATTGCATCTGGTGTTCAACTAGTATAAGGGTTGGTTAGGTATAGGGCTCAGTTATCTCTTCATCCTTTATTTCAATTTTTCATCAAAGTCTCATTATTCAATTTTCTTTTAAAAAAGTTTTTCCAAATTTTGGGAATTTTCCAACCTCTGAGCACTAAAAGTTAGTGGTCAGAGAGCTGGATCCACCCTCTCAATTCCAACTTATGTTAATTTGTATCTCTCACTCATACGTGATACCAGCATTTTCTTAGACTTCCATATTCTTCCCACTTTCTTTATATTCAACCTAACCCTGAGTGGACACAGCTATCTCGTGTGACTAATCTGATTTTCAAAATGCTTAAACAAAGAGTTCCCAAAATATCAAGCAACCTATCAGATTGTCCACCCTGGACATTTTTCCAAGTGCCTGGGTTTGACACTAAACTGCATCTCATAGTAAGGCTACAATCCTGGAGGTTTAGGGAATTTATTACCATTACTCCTTGGTCCATTCTGACCTAGTGTGGTGGTATCTGTTAGGGTCTCAGCTAGAAGTCATATAGAAATATTTAATCATTTACTATACTTGAAATCATTCAATTGTGCAAATAAATGACTGATGTTAAATTGAATTATTAATATTACATAGCAATACATGGAACCATTTAGCTGTGTGTAAACAAATAAGCTCTGGCTCATTTACAAATATTACCTACAAAGTATTTGATAAAGAAATATATATAAACTGGATTTGGTATTAGATAGCCTTCAAGGTTGATATGCCTTGAAACAACCAATCAACTATTTTTCCAATGCAAACAATCCTGTTTGTCTCTGAAGTTGTCAGAGAGGATCTTGATAGCCCTTCTCGCCTACCAAGTCATTTTACCTTTTTGGTTTCGTCATATATTCTTTGTCCAGAAAATACTAAGCAATTAAGATTTTCCTATCAGATTGTCCACTCTGGACATTTTCCAACATAAACCCTGTTCCTCTCTGACGATCTCAAAGACAATCCAGGTAGCTGTTTTTGCCTACCAATTCATTTTACCTTTTTGGTTTCCAAATATTTTTTGTTCAGTACCCCAGTCTCTCAAAAGAGTGCAACTTAATCCTTCACTTAATTTTCTTACTTTCAATTCCTTGTTTAACCCACTCCAGGCTCCAATGTCACATCAAGTATATTTGGGCAACTCAAGTTTCTCTCCACACCAAAAAGGTTTTAATACTTTCATCTTTCAGTCTTACCAGATACATTTGTTATTTTTCCACATCCAGATAATTTATTTTTAAAATTAATATATTATTCCAAAATTATTTTTATTATAACTTCATTTTAGGTAAAGTTAGTTCCAAATCTTCTAGAATAAACTATGCTCTTTTCACTCCTGAAAAAAAAAAACCTCTACTCTTAAAGCAATTGACTTGTTGGATGATCTGGTAACACTTTGTAGTAATCTTTTTACTTTACTTTGCTTAGTTTAGGTGAAACTATAGGGCACCTAGTAAGAATCAAACTCACTCACTGGTTTGCTAGCCTTCTTTACTGTATAGTAAACCTTTGCCGTATGGGACACCTAGTGAGAACTCAACTCAGTAGCAGTGGTTTGCTAACCTAGCTAGCTAACCATTGTACCAACTGAGATGCTTAAGTTGCATTTCACTATAGGTTAACTCTGCTTATGGCTGATTTGTTTACATATTTAAGAAATATATATCTAGAATAAAATACTTAACTCTTTGAAATTTAAAAGTACTAAGCTCTTTATCAAATACTTTGTCAGTAATATTTTTAAATGAGCCAGGGCTTATTTGTTTGCACACAGTTCAATGGTTGCATGTATTACTATGTGATATTAATAATTCAATTTAACATCAGTCATTTGTTTTGGTTTGAGCTCAATATTTCAGCCTTTGTACAATATTATTATTCATCAGAAATCTGATATTTTTGATCTGAGTATTATTTTACTGTGAATTGTAAGCTCAATATTTCTGGTCAAGTGCTATTTTATTGTATACCATAAACCTAATAATTTTAGGTTCAACTGGGGCAAATTTTCACTTGCTTGAAGACCTAATTTATATGAAATTTGGGGTTCTTAAAACACTTATGTTATCATTATAGGAAGTGGTCTCAACTGCTTGAGTTCAAATCCTGGATAAAGCTGCATTTCACATAGTACTAATACTCTTGGGGGAAAGGCATGAATCCAACTATTCTCCCTCCAGCTATAACTAAATAGTAAGGCAGACTGGGCTCTTTTAAACTTGATTTGGCAAACTGTTTAGAAGAAAAACTCTGAATTTAAACCAGCTGTAGACCTGGAGAGGGATGGGCTCCATCAGGCTATTCTTGCCCGAGACATTCTACCTGAGTAGTGCTCCCATGACCTAATTGAGTTGCAGGATGAGTGACAGACTGCACATAGTGTATATATGAGGGGGATGGTTAAAAATTTATTTTAAAAATGTAGGATATTGATACTTGCTATAAACATTTTTGTGAAATCAGTCAATAGTTACAAATTTCAGGCTAGATTGGAAAATTTTGCAGAAATTAGTGAAAATGATTCCTTACAAACTGCATTTATTGCCAAGTCTTAGTGATCAGGACAGAATGATTGATAATTTTTGTTTAGAAATACTGAAGCATTATGAAGAAGGTTGTATGGATTAATTTAAAAAAATTTTTTTTAATTTTAAATAATAACTGACTATTTTTTTATTAAAAAAAGTCAGTTATTATTATTTAAAATTTTGACTATAAGTAGAGACAAACTCATTAGTGAAATTTTCATGTTGACTCCCACACTTGGACATACCAGTGTTAGCTGTGCAGACACTGGGTGCCGTCTGGATTGTGACATTGTCAAGCAAGTTTAAACTCCAATCATGCTATTATGTTCACTTTTTAACTAATACTCTTAGGAAAAGTATGAACTCTTATCCTTTCTTGCTATTGGTTAAATATTACCACAACTGTTCTATAAGGATGGCTTTGATATTAAATAACCAACAAAGGTTGATAGGCCATTAAACATAGAAAACAAACCACGCTCTAAAAGTAAAGATTCCTATTTGCAGAGGACGTTCCTGTGGCATAGTAGCTAATATGCTGGACTGTGACATTATAGTAAGCAAGTTGGAACTCCAGTCGTATTATTACACTTACTTTCTGACTAATACCCATCAGAAAGGTATTGAACTCCTTTTATCTCTTCCAGCTAGTATCACTACTGTTCTTCCACAATAATGGCTTTGGTATTAAATAACCCACAAAAGTTGATATGCCATTAAGTAAAGAAACCAAACCAAACTAAATTTCTGAAACAGTTCAAGATACTGAAATTCAGGAGCTTTATAGAGAAATACTTAGTTTATTACTGCTAGTCAGTTGACTCTTTGTTTCAAATTAGATGCACCATAAACACATCTTCCAATTCTTCAATATTTCAATCAAATCACACTAAGCCAAAATATTTCTTATCAATCTTTGCAAAATGGGTCGTCTACAACTACTCTTCTGCGTATTATACTCCAAGCTAAATCTCATTAGGATTCATAAGCTGTCAAAAAATAAAACAACTTGTATGTCATTTCAAGGTCACTTACTGATGGATAGCCAATCAGAAGGCTCCACAAACAGAAATGGATGCTTTCTTGATCTTATCAAAAGCTTACAAATATAAGTGTCTCTAGACACCATCCAGTGTTTTGGTGGATATAAGTTTTTGCTTGTCAGTTAACATTGGTGTGTCCATGTGTAGTAGTCCATAGAAAAACATGAGTTCATCCTAAATTACCCAGCTTATCATAGATGGATAGTTTGAGATGAAAGGTAAGTGGCCCTGCAGCTACTGCTTTCAGGATTTGTTTAATAGCATGCAACATCAAGTATTTGCCATCTAGCTTTTTCTTTAAGTGTTTTGTTAATCCAAGTGGTGCAGCCATACAGTAGTACTGATAAAGCCATAAAAAAAAAAATGAGTGCATCCGTATATCAATAGTAATAACTACACTATAGTATCCATAACTTAAATCATTATTCAACACATGCCCTACCTAGTTAATTAAGTTTTGCTTAGTCTAGCACATAACAGATGACATAGTTAAGCTTTATCAGTATTTACTGTTCCTTAATGGTCACTCATTTAAGTATCAACCTGGTTCATGACTGTTTAATTTTGATCTTGAGAGAACTGGTGCTTAAAAATTGGTTAGAGTTAAACCAGTAGTTTATTATTGTATGTAAATATGTGCACCCAAGGAGAAAAGGGGGTTTAGAAGAGATAGATTACACTAAATAGTAAGCATATTTTAGGCTCGGGGTAGTCAGATGATAATAATAATAAAACACTAACAATAAGGATACAGGCATTCTTTTAATGGAATGATGGTATTGTAAACAAGGATGTTTGTATCCAAGTGAAATTTGAATGTATTTAGTACTCAATTTCTTTTTTGTGAGCTCAGATACTAGATATATTAGGGCTCAGAGTTAAGGCAATCATGAACTAACTGCAGCCTCTGGGCTATGGTGCTTTCTGCCTAAGACTTAAAAAGATTTTACTAAAGAAAAAAAAAAAAGAAAAAAAAAAAAATCAACTTTTCTATTAAACAGATGAACACTAGTATGGTGTTCTATAGTGAAATGGCTGAAATGCCATCAATGTAAAACTACTTGGACTTTTTTTTTTGTATTAGTGCAGCCTGCTTAGACAAGTCTAATTTTGTTATTGAGCTTTTAAATCTAATATATTGTCTCACTTTTAAAAGAGGCTTCAGTCTAGTGACAGTCATGGTGAAGGTAACCCTTCAAAAAGTTAATTCTAGTATCAATCTTCTGCTGACTCGTAGGTATCTTTTTAACTGGAAAAGAAAAGGTACTCTAAAATCAAACCTGTAGTTTGCATTGTCACCAGTAGCTACATAGACCCAGGGTGTCAGACAAATGTTTGTCACTAATCTAATGACAGAGATATCTTCTTACTACCTTATCTTATGCATCTTGTATATTTTTCACAAGTTGAATTAACTGTAATTCAGAATGTTTCAGCTGTAATTTTGGTGGTTAAGATGGCTATCATCTGTCAAGATGTGGCAGCTGTCATTACCTCACTTTAGAGGCTAATGTCTGGATGCTTTTTTTGAAAAAAAAAAAAGAAAAAGTCCCATCTGTGGTTCAACGAGCTATTTGAAAATTAATAATATTAGGTAGCTCAATTATGGTTTCAAGTATTCCTAATAAATTATTTACAAACAAAAAGATTTCAGTATTGTAGTCAAAGTTAATAATGTAAAGTGACCTTAAGCCAAACTTTTAGACTTTCCAATAGAAGCATCATTTGGAAATAAGTGTTGCATATTGACTTGACTGAGCCGTCACATGGTCTATTGGAAGTTGTGGGCGTTATGAAATGAGACATGCAGATGTCCATGTGAGAGTTGGAGTCAGTGAGTTGAGTCAGACCCAGCTTGTAGTCACCAAGAGTACCAGTTGAGGCAGTGGCCTCCAATTGAGTACTGCTGGTTTGAATTCAGGTTTCCATCTGGATTAGTTGTTTTACTACGGCTTAAAAACCAGTCTGCCCTGCTATTTACCCCATAGCTGTAGAGAGAACAGATTTGTGCCTTTGCAAAAAGGTTAATAAACTTATCTTCTTTTAAGAACTTGATTAATATTTGCTACTTAACTAAAAGTTTGAACTTAAGTTTTTAGTATGCTAAAAAAAACTTATTGAGTATTAATAAGGTCAACATGACCTTTATAAAAAATTCTCCACTGTCTAATTTCATGCAATTGACCTTTTTAAAATGTATTAATTCCACTTTAAAACCTGATTTTGCAGCGCTTTCTTGCAGAAAATCCAAGGGTTGTAAAGTTATTTACTAAGCTTTACACAGGCCTGAACTTACTTATATGCTCACTCTTAATAGTCCATCGTAGAATAGCCCCAGTTTATTTATAAGTTAATCATTCATCTTGGAACCAATCTCTCATGACTGTTAGATTAGTTTTATTCTAGATTTATTGTAAAGTTGATTAATTACACGAAAAATGAATTGTAATTTTTTCCAACATTGTGCAGATGGTGGCACTGAGAACTTTTGTATAATCCTAATATAAAGCATCTGTTCAAGGACTCAAAAGTTTAGATACCTATGGTTTGAAGATGAAGAAATACTGATGGCTATGATCTATTAAAATTTTGTATTATACTGCAATTCCATATTAATGTTCTATATCTTCCAAATTGTAGATGAATTGAGGGCATATTAAACTTGAACTAAGTTTTTAACCAAAAGTTTAAATTTTAGATCTTTGAGTAAACATACTAAAAATTTATTAAGTTTGGACTTATCAATAAATGGGGGGGGTTTACTCTCTCATTAGCTCAGAATTTTTATTTTATGGATTTTGTACAGATACAGGTCATCTAAAAGCTAATGAAAACATTAAAGCAAGTTTCCTTGAATTTTTATTTTTATTTATTTATTTTTTTTTAAGAAAAAAGAAAACTTTTTTAGTAGAGAACTTTTTATTACACAAACCTGGAAAAAACATTCAGCAGATCATTGCATAATATCAAACACTGGCTTTTTTTTTTTTTTTAATAATTTCAGTTAAAAAATAATATAAGCCCCTTTTGGATGGCATTGCAATAACTTGCCTCTCATCTCACCACTTGCAGTACACACACAGCTGTAAACTCTAATAGTTGAACAATTTACAAACTTAAAAATAAAATCATTATTCAGTACCCCCCCCACCCCCATAGTAACTAACAAATACATGAAGTGCCCTATAAAAATAAATATCAGTTATTGTAAATGAGGAAAAGCTATATCAGAAAAAGAATGTACAGAGAATACAGTAAAATGTCAAAGTTGAAAGATATATCAAATATACTTGTGTATAGGTCGACCGTTGATTTTATGGTCACAAAATCATTCATAGTCATTAATGTTTGAATTTCAATCGTACAAAATTATTAATGAAGAGATGAATACTTTTTGTGCTTAAAAATCAGGTCTACAAAATTCAATCTCAACATATGTAGAGCAGTTGTTCCCAAGTTTGTATTGCCAACTTGTACAAAATTAAAATCAGGGCTCCAATTATCAATTTAATTCTATAAACATGTAACAGAAATTTACTTCAGAGGTGGTGGGAACTGATCCACAGTCACACCTCATTTAGAACCCAGAGAGATTGGTTTGTGATAGGGGTCTTAAACAGCAGCCCATAGGATTGCCCATTTTCATAGTGAATATCACCCCCCCACCTTTTAAAATACAAAAAGGGTATTTATTTAAGGATTTTAAAAATTAAAAAAAAAATATTTCCGTATTTAATTCCCATAGGATTTTTATACAAGTTCACTTCATCTGTTTAAGAGAAGCCATCTTTCTTTCTGTGGACTTCTGTATTACTACTGCTAGTTCACATACCCAAGATATTTATTCGTCAAAAATCAATATATATTAAAGGGTCTTCCTAGTAGCTTTTCTGCTGTATTGCATACTATACAGAGTAACTTGCCTTTGTGGTATCTCTCAGAGCAGGTAGCAGTGTGCTTCTCTATGTACAATTTGTACTTGGTTACACAGAACCAATAGCTAAGAGCAATCCTTGACTGCCCAAGATAAATTCCCCTTCATAAATTTTATAACAGGTGAAAATTACAGATCCTCCCACCTAATCTTGTTTTTGACCCAATGCATCTCT
The DNA here is from genome assembly GCA_963585895.1 of Sepioteuthis lessoniana. Taxonomy (NCBI): domain Eukaryota; kingdom Metazoa; phylum Mollusca; class Cephalopoda; order Myopsida; family Loliginidae; genus Sepioteuthis; species Sepioteuthis lessoniana. The sequence continues at coordinate 66,697 of CAUZXS010003368.1, forward strand.
TCCCCTTGACATAATGACCCTTTTGTGTTTAATACCTTTGCTCTTTGATCAAACTTTACATTTTACTTGCAGTGCTTGGAATTACCTAGACATTGGTTAAGGTCAAATAACAGATATTTTAATGCTCTTCAGTGCCCAAGTGAACCAAACATTGTTTACCTCTGTCCCATAATAATTGTTACATTTGCCTATAATATTTCATATACTAAATTTAAGAACTATTATAGAACAGGGGTAATACATTAATATTATGACAGAAGCAGATTTAAAGAATTAAGAAAACATTAAAAGTGTTAAAAAATATTCATTGTGAGCTAACATTATAAATATTGTGTCCCTTACAATTGTAGGCATGATCCAACCACAGTGAGCAGAGAATATAGAAGACTTGTTCAAGGTATAAATACCAACTTAGCATAAACTTGAACCAACAATGTTGATACCAGTATGATTGAATTAGCCGAGACAAGGCATAAGGGGGAGTTGGGAGGGAAGAGCAAATACTAAGGGAAAAAACTTTTTCTATGTATCTACTATGCATTTAAAATTTTACAACTTGCAAAAATTACATGCTGATTTTTATAAATATTATTTTAATCCCCTCCCTCCCAATTTTTTTTATTTTGGTTATAATATATAACATTATGGGGCATCCAGTGAGAATCAAACTCACTGAATGGTTTCTTGGCCTAGTTCATTAAACATGACCACACAAGGTCTCATATATAACATTGGTTGGTTATGTTATTGCAAAAAGTATTTCAGTATTTTTATTTTTTTTTAGACAACATGGATGGGGTGCTGCAGCAGAGTTGCAACCCCTTAGATTAGGCACTCTCCATAGGCAAGAATACAACTGAGGGAAATGAACAGATACCAATGTTAACCATACTCTTCTGCCTTTCACATAACTTGTGAAGATCTTCCCAAAGATAGAATTCACTAACCTTGGCTAGCAAATGTTGTTGAATCACCTAGTCCCACCTGCTGATTAGAAGTGGACCCCCACCCTTTATAAAAAGGGTACAAGGGTTTTTGTTTCCCCACAATTTATGGTAGTCAAGTTGCATTAAAAATCTCTACTAGGACAGAAGTGTTCTATCCTTTTGGTTATTATGACTAATAAGCATAATATTGGTTTTGACTGCATCAACACAGTCTAATCCAAACCTGAAAACAAGGGAGTTTATAACTCAGTTGTACAGATTCCCCCTTTTAAACACCAGCATAACTATGCTTGTTTTAGAATTAAATTTATAAATAAAATAATACAAGTATATTAATGGAGTAGAGGGAGGGGAAAAAAAATTAATATTTCTATCATAGATGATGCCCCCACACAAAATGATGAGGGAACCCAACAATTTTTTTTGATATAGATAAAGCATATTTAATCATTGTATAGGGGCTTTTGGAAATTTAATATTTCATAATCTAATAATTTGACCAGTTTTTAAGATGATTTTAAATTTTAACAACTTGAGTAGAAACAATTCAAAATTCTGTTTAATATTTTTTCTTTTCAGGTATAGAAATGCCATTTGAAAATCCTGTATGATAAAATATTTCTTGCTTAGAAATTGTCAACTGTTCAGCCTACAGCAGTGTATGTATGGGAGAACATTTTTTTTAAGTAGAGGCCAAAAGATTTTTCAAAAATTAAAAATATAAGAATAAAAAAATATAAAAGACATTTTGTGGTTATCCAGACGAAATGAGAAGTTATGTAGATTGTATACACTTATAGTTCACTCATCAGCTGAAATCTGAGAATTTTTAACAATTGTAAAACCAAATTTGGTGCTTATCAGTTAAAACAGTCTTGTAACTGTCATCTCTGTTAAATTAGATGTAACAATTTTAAAAAATCTACTTGGCTTTTATACAATCAAGCCAAGAATAATAGAATAGGACAGTTGCTGATAGACAAATTTTTCTTCGCTTTACAACATCTATTTTAAGACCAAATTACTAACTTCTTGTAATGTCTGGGTTTAAAAAAAAAAATCCTCATCGCATAAATTCTGTGAATTTGTTGTTCAGACAAAAGGGACTTGTCATCGTCAAAGTAAAATTTTTTTTAAAATTTCATACCCCCCACCAAAAAAAAAAAAAAAAAAAAAAAAAAAATTGTTTAAAAGAAAGGAAAAAAAAAAATACAAAAAAAAAAATGTGCACAGTTGCACCGGAAATTCAGTAATATCTGGAGTTGCCTTTTATCTTTTTTTTTTCTTTCAGGTTTTATTTTATTTTTTCTGTTGATTTAAAAAAAAAAATAATTAACATTACTCTTCAAAAGAGTAAGAAAAAAGCAGCACATATGTGCTTTTGTCAGGTTGGGGGCAGAAAAAAAAAAATTTTTTTACCAGGGATTTACTTCATGAACATCACCAAATTTCAACCACTTCAGCTTGATTTTTATATAAAGTTTAAAATTGCAAAATGATAAATTTATCAAGATTTTGATTAGAGGGAAGGAAAAAGAGAAAAAAAAAGATAGGGTAACTAAAAATCAGATTTTATTTAACAACACCTAAAATCTTTGATATTTTAAAAATATTCTTTACATTTGCTCTTATAAATAGATGAATTTTTCAAAGCAAAGTATATTTTGTAAATAAGTAAAAATAAAGAAATTTGATTTCACTGGAGAATATATATATATGTGTGTGTGTCAAAACTCAGATATTTGCCCTGATGACATAACTTATTTTTAAATGTTGAGGATAGAAAACTTTTTTGTTAAAAGAATGAAAACATACTAAAATGGGAGAAAGTTAGAAATTAAGCAATGACATGTCTTATGACCTATTACGTCATTTGGACATCATACTGAGTAATTCCTTTTCACCTCTTAAGGCAGGTAAATCGCCTTTACAAGGGCTGTAATTGTTTGACCGTTTACCCTTTAGCAAAGGGAAGAACTGGATATGTACCTTTTCCAAAGGTATTTGTGAACTCATTCACCAATTCCATTCTTCATGTTGTTAGGAGTTAGCCAGAATCTATTGTAGGATTTAGGATGGAAAAATTCCAAGGGTTTCCACAATATTTGATAAAACTTCCAGAAAATCAAATACTGTGTAAGGCTTTTACAGCAGTGCTTCTCAGACTATCTAATGTGATATACTGGGAAGATATTTTCCTATGTGCCACAGGCCAGTGCCATATAATTGTTAATGATCCTAGCAAATATTGTTTAAATATCCATAGTGAAGTTAATTCATACTGCAAAAAATATAAAGTTGAAACTATTTTTACATTATATTATTCATATTATAACATGAAACTTGTCTCTTACCAGTAGTCGTTGACTTGTGTATCACAATTCTGTGTAGCTCTGTTTTACAATATTTATCTTTTTAAAGTTGTACATATCAACTTACATGTTTTTTTTTCCTTCATCAATTACTTATAAATTTATCAGCAATTGGTTAAACTTTTACAAAGAATTAAAATGTATTAATTAAAAAAAATTTTTTTAAAATTGTAACAAATAACAGGAAAAAAAAAGAAAAAGGAAATTATACTGAGTGGTGCAAATTACACTAAAACAAAGTAGTCATGGTATTATTTTTGGTGGAAGAATGTACAATATATACCGGGAAGGAATTTAAAAAAAAAAAAAAAAGGGACAAGGGAACATGTTTCAGATGTAAATTTGTGATAAGGCCTCTTATTTACAGCATCTATTCAGCCATTTCTTTAGTTATCCAGCCATCCAGGGTAGAAAAAAGTATATGTGTCTCATCTGGCTATGTTATGGGATCTTTATGGAAGTGTGTGTTTGTGTATATATACACACATTTTATATATATATATCACATACACACACACATACATACATGTACATGGTCCTTCACTATATTCTATGTCATAGATGAACACTTTTCCTGGAAAAAAAAGAAAAATAGAAAAAAATCATTTGTTTGAATATGCTTCATTTAAAAATATAAACAATCATTACAAGGAATGTTTCAGAAAAACTGAGGTATTTAAATATAGACTTTTGAGTTCTTTCAACATTTGCTATTAAAATTTTAGACCATTTGAATGAGAAATGATGTTATGTGATAAAATTATATCAATTTTTCTGAAACATCCTAAAAATTCTCATTGTATGTAGTGTAACCCAGCAAAAACAGCACATTATAGCAAGATTTTTATTAGAGTAATTTAAGTGTATTGCTCTAACTTAAAGCATTTTCAAGTCTAATTCATAGCGGAATTTTGTATGTCTGCATATATGCTGAATGTCATTTGATATTCATTTAAATTTTTCATATAACTTTGAAATTCTAATTTTTATCATTTAAAGTATCTGAACAATTGTCTTCATCTTGTTTCAGCCAATGAGTCCTTTGGCTTTCTTCAGGTGTTTCTTATGAAACTTTAAACTGAACCCTTTATTAAATCCACAGAGGTAAATCGTTCTAATTATGTTAACAATAACCGGGAACAGGTGTTAAACTGTATTCTTTGTAGTTTTTACCTGCAGTCAGGATTGAACCTACAACCTCCAGATGATTTCATTCAGAAGTTCATTAACCAAACACCTATATCCTTTATGTTATATGTCCTGCTAATAATAATCCTTCATTTCTAAATGTCCTTGGTCTGACACTAATAATAAAGCTTCAGTTAAGGAGCTCTAGTGAGTGTGGAGTCATGCTTTCATTGCTATTACTTCCAGGTACACTTTGAGTGGTTGTACCTGTCAGATCTGACCTAAAGTTTGGACCCTATTTGAAATAATGTTTAATTTTGAACTACATGGGCCTCTAAAACATTGATATAGCAACTAAGTCGGAAGTGCTTACAAGTTTAAAATGATTGTGAAGATACAAATTTGTACAGTATATAATTACATCATTATTGTTAAATTGACTTATGCATAAAACAACCTTAGAAGGTTTGATATGCTGCTATAAAACCTGTCAGTCTAGTAGCTGCAAAACTCTTATTTTTCAATTTCTTCACTATTGATATTCATTAACCTTATTAGCCTAGTCTGGCAAGAGGCCAAGTAAAATTGGAGAATTGTCAATATAGGTGGGAGCATATCTGGTAAATTCATTGTTAGGTAATTCCATTAGCTCTTAAAAGATTGATATTACAGCTAAGCAAATGTTTACCTGAAGATACAATTTTGTATAATTGGAGACTATAATTGTCAAACTGACTTAGGCAAAAAACAAATTATGTTATAAAACCTACCAAACTTTAAATAGAACCTTTAATATAACCATGATTCATAGGTTTCATAGGTTGTACAGTTATTAATTTTGACTTGTATTTTCAGCTTGTGATAAAAGATAGCTAAGCAATGAAAGAAACTACAAGTCAAAATTAACAAAAGCATAAATTATGATAAAATAGCCTATCACTAAGATATTTACAAAATTATATCAAACCAGGTTAAAAGCATGGTAAGGGTAACCCGAAGCCAAACTTTTATTTTTTTTGGAAGACCTTATTTTTCTAATTAACTTTTAACCTGAACTACAGAGATTTATCAAAAAGACCCCCAAAATTTTTCTTATTCAGCAAAATTATTATATTATTTTCTTTATCAACTTGAAATAAAATTCTTTTATTACTCAAATCTACAACTTACCGTAAAATTGCATGTCGATGACATAATTGGTCAGGGGTAGTGTGATAATGGTTTTTCCAGACAATTGGATCTGGACTGGTGCTTTGGCTGTCTGTACTGGACACTTGGTCAGATGAAGTACTGTCTGTCATAATGGCTGGCTCAAGGGTTTCATCATCTGAGACAGTCGCATTGGATTGGACAGGTTTTCTGGTTGGAACTAGCTACAAGCAGAGAAAATTTTCTTTTAAAAATTTAATTCTTGGGTTAGGCAAAAAGAAAATAGACAAATTTACTCCCACCACTAACTCGTTTAAGTTTCTGATTGGTTTTATGGTTTGACCTAATTTTAGCAGAAAATCAAAGTTATTTTCATGTGAATGTGGCCACATGAAAACTTAAAATTCCATATCATTTTAGAACTTAATAAATGACTAGCCCAAATCTCAAGTTTAACTTTGACGGGGTTTTTTTTTGTTTTTTTTTTTTAAATTTTGTTAGTGTCCTACAATGTTAAATTTATTTTTTGGGGGTCCTTTGTAGTGTTAAATTTACAAAAATGAATTTAACATTGCAATGCTAAATTAGATGTTCAATTTGCAATAATAAAATAAAACTTGCTGAATCTATTTTAAGATTTGGATTACAGACATATTGGGACAAAAATACAAATGTCAAAAACCCTTTCTACTTATTTCATTCTTCTAAACAATGCTTATTTTACAATGTTTGTTTCCTTGGTAATGGTAATGTAACATCATCTGCTGGATTGTAAAGTAATTCTGAGGAAAGAGCATACATATACACATACATTATGAGATCTTAATTTCAAAGATTAGATATAGATTTATTTATATCTACCAGTCATACTTATTGGTCTCAGAAGTTTTAAATGAAATTTATTTGTTCCTTATAGGTAAAAGGGGCTTTCAGTGAGAAAAGATCTAACAAATAGTATGATAGTATGTTGCTGCAAGATGTGATTAATCTTAGAGAATTTAAATGTCTAAACTTAAGACAATTCATTACTTTTTTTTCATTACAATAATCGTTCAGATTTAATTAAACATTACTGCCTAGATTATATTCTATGAACATCAATAGAGCTAATAAAGGAAATGTTTCACACTAAATTTGAAAAAAAAAAAAAAAAAAAAGCAGCAGATATCCAGCATAAACTATTAGGGATGTAGACTATGCAGATGATATAGCACTTCTAACAAATGCACCTGCATAGCCAGGAGCAGGCAGCAAGAGGTATTGGTCTCTTCATGAACTCTGATAAAACAGTTCATGTTTTAAACCAGATGGTACCATCTCCTCATTAGATAGTAAAATCCTTTGAAATTAGTAGAACAGTTTACATGCCTCAGCAACAATATCTCAAAGGAATGTCAACATATGTATAGAAAAAGTCATGAACTGCAATTGACAGGTCATCAAACATATGAAAATCTGATCTCTGATAAAAATATTATGGGAATTCTTTCAAGCTGAAGTTGTGTCAATATGATTGTATGGTTGCACTGCCAGGACTCTTACAAAACAATAAGATGGATGGGAATTAAACAAGAATTTTGCATGCTGTTTTGAACAAATCTTGGAAGAGAATCTGTTATTAGCACAACTTGATGATAGATTAGGTTTATAGCTAGTTAAAGCTAGAAATGTAATTGCATAGCATTATTGCTTAGTTCGGACTAACTATCTGGTGATGTAAAATAATTATATAGCATTATTGCTAAGAACAAGCCAAACAAAGATGTTTTATTTATTGATTTTAATGGCATGTTAACACATCTAGAATTATTTTATCCCTAAAGGTTAGGAAATTGTACAGTGTACCTTCAGAATTACATTTTTTTTGTATAGTTTTTTTGTTTACAGTCATGATATCAATTATTCCTACCCAATTCTAATAATCTATACACAATTATATGATTTCAAGTATCTACCTAATAATAATCATTTGTTTGGACAATTATATGGTTTTAAGTAATTAAAATGATCCTCAGTAAACAAATATTGTTCTAATTAAGTCTGCTGACTGTAGTCGATAGCGACCTGAAGGCTTCCTTTTCAATTACGGGCGGGCACTACTCCTTTTCCTGGATTGCTCCACTTACTCTTGATCTGTACCTTATAATGCTGAGTGTTAAGCAATGAGGCATCTATACCATTTTTTGAGTCTTTGGTATATTGAAACCTGGTCTCCCAGGCCATTGATGGACACCAATCATTATGCCAATGGGCCAATATGAAATAATCATAGTTTCAAGTAACTATTAACAGAAATAATTTACAATTATATGGTATTAAGTATTCCATTGGGTACAAATAATTTTTTTAAGTAGATCAATTTGACCCATTGATGATACTATAACAGATACATCATTCCAGATCAGAGTGGACCTGAGAGTAATGGGAATGAAGGAGTAATCCACACTCCTCAGAGCACTAGAAATGGAGGACACAGATGTTTGAATTGATAAATCTCTTAAGTCTCATTCCCTTAACTTAAGAAATTTTCACGAAACAATAACTCCTACAGATATTTAAAAAAAAAAAAAAAAAAATATATATAAATGTTACCTTGAATGAACTTTCAGAAATGCAGTCTTCACTTGGTTCTACTTTTTTATGTTTGCGGGTATTTGTAGTTGGTTCTTTCAAAGGCTGAAACAACAATAAGGCACATGTCATAATCTGCTAAATAATAATAATAATAATGTGCTTGTCATTATTTGCTTTGCCGAATAAGGTATTTTGTCAATATTTGCTAACTAATAAGGCACATTGCTAATAATAATGATAACAAAGCACTTGTAAGCATTTGGTAACTGATAATTCTACTGTAAATAAAACCTACATCCTGTTGGCATAACTTAGAATTCACTAATTGTATCCCATATCGAGTTAGACATGCGTGTATACATATTTATGTATATATGCATATCACAGTAGACATATGAGTAGGTGTAAGTACATATATGTATGTACATGCATGTATGGTTGCAAATATGTATATCCATATAGGGATCTGGACATATCTGTAAGGGTGTGTTGTGTGTGTGAGGTCATTTGTACTTTCTGTGTGAACCACTCCTTCACTTCTGAGTCTAAGTGGAGATGATCAAATAAAGCTGATCTGTGACTTAAAAGACTTCAATATTAGCAAATTCAATTCTCAAAATGAATGTACATATAATAATAAATAACAGAGTATGTGAACCAGTACAAGTCCAGTATGAATAGAAATAAAATTTTTCTCTTTGTGCTTTACTACTAAATTTAGATAGAATTTTTGTTATCTCTATTCAATCCAAATCAATACATGATTTTTGACAAGGCTTTCTAACAATCAAAGGTTCTATGCTTGGCTTTAAATCAGGAGTTACCTCCCCTTCCTTTTCTAATACATATTGTAAATGTTTATCGGTAATTTTTGAACACAATGCAGATTTTTTTAGTAGTAAGCTGTGTAGTCCAAACTATGATGATAATGCAGTGCTTCACTAAGAGGTGCTGGCAAGTCAGGATTTAGAATAATGACGTGAAAGAGGAAGAAATAACCCAAGCTTAGAGAAAATATTGTTTACAAAAATGATTCTGTTGCAAGTCATAGACAAGTAGTTTGTGGGCTATGTATTCAAGATTCCCAATAAAAATACCAAGTATTTTTTAATGATTTTTGTTTTTCTGCAAATACTTATAAACATTTAAAAAAATTCAGTATTTCACTGTCCCATGGACACTACCAAACTATCAGTACATATTGTCATCATTATTAATTCTATTCTGAATTAAGTGTTTTTTCAATAACTTCCCTTACTCAACACTCAGGGTCATTTCTAGGTCACCTTACCATAAGAGCTACTTATATGCACTGAGACAGGAGCTACACATAACTGTCATACTATTACAGCATCAAGAATTAACCCTTTTAAACCTATAAATATCTTGTAACAGTGCTTTCAAAATTCACAAAGAATATTTTTAATAAATAAATAAAAATGAATCAAGAATAAAACTCAAACTTCACTCCAGGGTACAGATATCTTTGTTTAAAACAACCCTATCATTCTGGGGGAAAAAAAAAGAAAAGTGAATGTTTGCTCTATTGAGATTTATTACTACTGGATATGGTTGCTTCAAATCAAAAATATTTGTTGATTGATTTTAACAGCATGTCAACCAACCCATCTAGGGTTATTTTATACCCAATGGTTAAGGAATCATTTTCTTTGTACAGTATGTACTTGTATGATATCAAGTATTCCTATCTAATACAAATAATTTGCACACATTATTTCCTAATAATCATATGGTTTAAGTAATTATTTCTATTCAATAGTAATCATTTGTTTGCATAGTTATATGGATTCAAGTAACTAATAATAATCTTTAATAAAAAAAAAATTATAGCTTCAAGTAAGTATTCTTAATACAAATATGTTACAATTATAGGGTATCAAGTATTCTGATCAAATATGAATCATTTTTAAAAAGACCTGATCCATAGATGGAACCCTAACAGGAACTACCACTCCCCAGAGCTCCAAAACTTGAGTTTTATCAACTATAATTTAATGTCATATCCAGGACACACTCTTTTGGGCTGCCTTACTTTTCTGCAAGGAAAACAGTCAGCATAAATTCAAGTTTTTCTCAAAGATTTAATAAAAACTATTAACTCACCTTCTTCACCAAACAAACAACATCACTAAATGTAACAAACAATCCATGTTCGTTGGGACATTCGAAATAACGCTTTCCATTAAAAAATCCATTATTTACCCCAACTGGAAGAAAAAGAAAAAAAAGATCATTAAATAACACCTTTATATGTATAAAATAAGTAATGGAGTATTTGATAAAAGAAAAAAAAAAAAAAAATTAGCAAAGGATGCATAATTTGAACTACATAATAAATGTTGACCGAATCTAGGAAAACTTTTTTGGCTTTGATTTCTTCAAGGGAGGTAAATCCTATTTAAAAGTTAGCACAGCTCTAATAGAATTACAAAATATAAGACAAAAAATACATTATCAATTAAGTACTGCTTTTGAAAAAGTTGAACAGATTAAATGTATTTTGTTAATATTTCATAGGCTGATAAAACTAAGTAGTTGATAGGGTTTGAAAATACCAGGGCTTTGGTATAGAAGCAATGTACACATAAAAACCATAAGCCTATATTCATTCAGAAAGGCATGAATAAATACTTCCCTGAAATACTTCTTATAATCATTTTGATATAATAGTAATTTCAGGCATATAACAAAAAAGGATAAATTGATTTATTTAAATGGCATGTCAATCTTTATCAATGCTTAAGAAAAAAAGACTACCAAACTGTCAGTGCAGATTATAATTATTAATAATTTTTTTCTGAATTAAACCTGGTGTGAAAAAAAATCTGTTGCTGGAGATATTAAGATGTTTAATTAGACAAAATGAAAAGGAAAATTTTATTTATTTTTTTTTTTTTAAAGTAAATTTTATTTTTCAGAAGAGCTAAAGAAACTTGAAAAAAATGATGTGTAAAGTGTATTGAACTGATGGATAAACATGGAATAATGTATATATTTCATGGCTCTAGAATTATTCAGTAGCCCCTCATACATACTGTAAAAAAAATAAAAACTGAATGGCACAGACTTACCAGGGGCATCAAGTTCGAGGCCTATAAACACAGTATTAGGTGGACCAATTTTGTTAAGATGGCCAATATAACGGATGTATCCAGTACGGTCACCACGGACAACTATATGATCATTTAGTCGAATATATAAATTGGGGCTGAAAAGAGAAGAAAAAATTCTATATAAAGTGTTCAAAATAAAATAAAGAGACAGACATCCACACATGATCCCCTCCCTGGAGGTGGTTGAGCACCCTAGCAGAGAATTACCAGTTGCCACTTTCACATAAATGCAAAAGTTCTTATGAATTGAGCACTCTGGTAGCTGTTAGCATATATATATATATATATATATATATATATATATATATACACACTTAGTCCAGTTAAACCGGAGTTGGGAGTAATTCCATCAGGACAAGAAATTATTCATGAATGAATATTTGAATTTTCCTGGTAAAGAGCTCAATGTACCAATAATACAGAGCAATAATTTCTTTAAGAAAAAACAACGAAACCAATCACAAAGGATTATAAATTTATTTCCATCCTGTTACGCATTTTTGAAATTTCCAAAAACACAAAAAAAATTAACAGGACTTCTTCAGATTTTTTTTTTTTTTTTTTAATCAAAAAGATCTGAAGAAGTCCTGTTAATTTTTTCTGTGTTTTTGGAAATTTCAAAAATGTGTAACAGGATGGAAATAAATTTATAATCCTTTGTGATTGGTTTCGTTGTTTTTTCTTAAAGAAAGTATATATATATATATATATATACACACACACACACACACATAAAAATTCCTTCGTTTACACTGTGATTAACAATAGCTCTGCAGCAAGATATCTGATGGGTTACAATCCTAGCTTGAAGCAACTCACGTGTCTAGCTACACTGAAGAGCTGTGACACAACAAAACAGTGTCTGTGAATGACATATATATATACACACACACACTATTGCCCATAAGATTTAGAATCAATAATTCAGTCCACCTTGTATGAATGAAATTCTCATTGGGTTATATTTGAACAAAACCTCGAAGCAGTGCCCCACAAAAATAGCAGCTGTATAGCCAATTGCCTCCCTTCTCACAAACCATTCAGGTAAGATGAAGACATGCTGGGCACTGCTGGAAAAGCAAGGACAAATTCATAAGTGACTTTCACCTTTGAACTTCTACACTTGGACACACATCAGAATTAACTAACCAGCAAAGACTTGAGCTAAGACTGGATGCAATCTAAAGAATGTCCTAAGATGGATATGGCTGATAGGGATGGATAATGAGAGAGAGTCAAGGGAATCCTAACTTGATGATGATGATCGTGTGTAACTATAAACCAACAAAAACAGCACTTCATTATCAGATTTTTACACTTTAAATTTTCTTCAGGAATAAAGCAATTCCCAGTTCAACCTGTAAATGAATTATATTTTGTATTAGAGCTGAATGCCATTTTTTAATCATCTAAATTCCCAATATAACTATGAAATGCTAATTCAAATCATTCACTTCTTCCTAAATACAAATCATCAATATTGTAGACCACTTTTACAACAGGAACACAAGTTGTCAAGTGGCAACTATCTTATCCCAATGTTACTTGGGCTCATATTTTTAACAATTTACTATATGTATAATTTAAAACAGAATTTTAGCACCTAACAACTTTTTTTTCAAAATGTACCTCATTAAATCTGTGTAGGTTTGCACAGCTGATACTTGGCAATTGACCATTCTACAAAATCTAGAATGATATTCTCTCTTTATCTGTTGAATTTTTTAAAACAAATGTCTCGGACCCAGGTTGAGTGAATCTTCCTTCTTAACAGCTCAATGTCTGGGTCAGTGGAATAGGTCGTGGATGCACATATAGAACTTAGATAGGGCTCAAATCTTTTGGGTAGATTGTTGTATTAAATTTCCCTTATATAATGTAATAAACAGAAAAAATATTTCCAGTCAAAATTTAACCATTAAGTTGAAACGAAAATATATTCTTGGAAAAATGGAGTTAAGAAAAGAACAAGTTTTTTTAAGATAAGACTCACTTGACTGGATAAAATCTGGTCTGTTGATCAGATGGAATTGGTTTATCAGCTGTGGCCTCCTCACAAGTATCACATTTACACAATGGAAGAGGACAAGCAAATGGATTTCGTACAGGTTTCTTAGGAACAGCAGGACATACTTTACGTGACCTGAAGAGCAAAAATTTTAATACGGTTTATATATAAAAAATCAACATGATCTACAGTTACTCGAGGGGTATAGATCGGTTTCACATTCACAAAAAGATAACCGACATATCTATATGTACTTATTAACCATGAAATATTTGTAATGTTAGAATTTTTTTTCTAAAAGAAATCAAACTTAACAGATTTTTTTAAATTTGCTTTGCTAAAGAAGAGTTTGATGTTAACTAAAGATTTTTATTTAGGTTTTAATAACCTTTTTTTTATATTTTTTTATCTTTGAATTCAGTATCTTAAATTCTACTCTTATTATATCACCTTAACATAGGTTTTTTTTTTTTTTTCTTTTTTTGGACTTCTTGTGATGATATAGAAAAACCTGATAAAAAGCAAATATGTATTTACTCAACCTCTCCTCTATGAACAGAATGTGACACAAGTTCAGCTGTTAAGCGAGTACAGCTGGTTTGAATTTTGCTTCCCTTCTAGACCAGTTGCCTAACCAAGGTTAAACAATTGAATCTGCCCAACTATTTACCCATAGTTGGAAGTAGGACATATGAATTCATGCCTTTCCCAAGGGCATTAGTACAAAGTGAAATACACACAGCCTTGTCTAGGATTTGAACTTTAGTCACCAATTTCATTTCCTACTATTGCACTAATGATAACTATTGCACTAATTACACCATTAATATAATTCCAACCATTGTTTGGAATTTTGAAAAACAACTAAACATATGCCAGTAATTATTATATAGACAAGTTAATAACAATATGGAAATCTGATCTGATAAAATAAAAATTGTTTCTGTATTATTGTATGACTGCAGAACTTGGACTTTAATGAAATGTCTGGAGAAAAAGCTAGATGCGAACTATACAAGGATGCTGCATGATGTTTTGAACAAATTCTAGAAGCCATACCCTACAAAACAGTAATTGCACAGCCACTAACCACCCACCTTACAAACCTTCCAAGATGAGTTAGGCACTGCTGGAGAAGTAAAGAAAAACTCATAAGCAACATTCTATGGACTCCTATACATGGACACATAGGTGTTGCCCAACCAGCAAACACTTAAATTCACTAGCTTTGTGTGGACACTTGGTGCCATCTAGAGGATTCACCACGGCTGTCATATATACATGGTGCATTCAATAAGTTTTCAGACTTTTTTTTGTACAGGCATTTAAAGTTGTCATAGACTCATGAAAATTTAGTATGTTATTGCTATACATCTTATGAGATGACTGACCAATTTTTATAATTTCAGGTTCAAATGAACACCTACAGCAGCAATTGGAATACACCCTACTAAAGCCTGATTGTCACAGCTGGTGAATTTCAAAAATGCAATCTGGACACTTTAGAAGAACGATATGCAATAAAATTCTGTTTTAAACTTGGAAAAAATGCCACAGAAACATATGGAATGCTTCAGACTGCTTTTTAACCATCTTGCATGAATCGAGCATCAGTTTTTGAGTGGCATAAGAGATTCAAGGAAGGCAGGGAGTCTGTGAGGGATGATGAGAGGTGTGGGAGGAGTAAGAAAGTCAATACACCAGAGTTGGTTGGCCAAAGGGTTAGGGTTACTATGTTGAGGTTTAAAGGGAGTTCAGGAAGAAATTCCAAGGCAAGAGGCCAGCACTCTTCAAATCGGGTCAGTGGCATTTCCACCAGGACTATGCACCAGTCCACAACTCCATCCTTGTCACAGACTATTTGACCAAGATGGGTATCACAACAGTTCCTCAGCCTCTCTATAGTCCAGACCTTGCTCCCTGTGACTTTTGCTTATTCCCTAAGCTCAGAGGCAGTCATTATGAGACAATTGAGGAGACGAAAGAGGCTGTGACGAAGGTCATTGACATGCACACACAAGAGGACTTCCATGGGGCATTCCAGAAGTTGTTGGAATGGTACAAGTGCATTGCAGCCAGAGGAGATTACTTCGAAGGGGACTAGAGTTTTGTGTGTACTATCAATAAAAGTGCCCATACGAAAAAAATCTGGAAACTTATTTAATGATCCTCGTATATATATATATATATATATATATATATATATATATATAAAAAGTCTGAATAATTAGTTTATAACAATAGAACAAGACGTGTTGCTCTTAACAGTAATTTTAGTGCTTTCAGAGTGGGAAGAAGTGAGCCTAGACAAAAAGGCACCAAGAGGTGCCACTCATGTGCATCCTTGGATACTGGCCTGTGATGCCAGTAGAAAGATAGCCAGCAGGAAGGTATTTGTTACTTGCTCCTTTAACCATTAAAAAGTTAACTGAATTAGTAAGGAGCTATCTGAGAAATTCCCTTAAATTCAACTGAACAACAAAACCCAAGAATTCGACTAAAAGTCCACTTAACAGGAAACAACTAAAATCAAACAAAAGCTGAAAAATCAACCAAAAATTCAACAAAACTGCAAAGACTACTTAAAGTCAAAGAACTTTGTTGACTGGACACTCTCTCAGATAAGTAAAGTTGGCAACTGTAGTTGAGAGTAACCCGAAGGCTCCCTTTTCATTAAATACTACACCGAGGTGTAGGGGAGGGTGCTATTCTATTCACTGGATTGCTCCACTTTACCCTTGATATGTACCTCATAATGCTGAGTGTTAAGCAAGGTGGCATCAAGTACCATTTTTTGAGTCTTCGGTATGACTCGACCTGGCACTGAACCCTGGTCTCCAAGGACATTGGCAAACACTCTACCCACTAGGCCAATAAGTCCCACAAATTTGCAACACTATCTTTTCTTTTATTATATAAAATTGTTTTTCTTAAACTTTGTTTTTGTTATCTTCTTGAATCAGTATCTGAACTTGAAAACTGTGAAACATACTATTTGAAATTACCAACTAACCCCCACCCCTTTAAAATATTTTCCCAATATATTGAAAATTTGGTAGTTTACCCATATATTGTAGAATTTTTATTGTCATTCCTTTTATATTGCAAATTTATTTTTCCTTCAAGTTTCATACTGTCAATAGTTATTGAAAATTATTGTACATTTAATGAAACAGATAAGAAAAAAAAACAAAAGATAATTATAGATAAGTTTTTGTTAACAAGTAGAACATTTTCAATCAGTTTAAATAAAAGAAAAAAAAATATCCTAAAAATGAAAATAAATATTTACTCTAAACAATAAGGAAGAGGATTTTATATATTTTATTCCTGTAATCTGTGTTTGAAAACATTGGTTAGACAAATTATTCAGTAATCCTTAAAGTTTAAATCTTAAAATATTTTGACTGGTTTTCAGTGACCACTAGGCCTCACACTAATAGACAGTTCAAGTGACTTGAGAACATTGCTGCTCTAGTAAGTTATAATCTATAGATTTAGTTCAACTTTTATGTATATCATATTTTGATGAAAACATTGGAAAATCTCTTTTGTTTATCATTATTTGAAGGGGTTGGAAAACCTCTGTTGGTTGAAAATTGACATTTTAATATTTTATATAAGAATAAAAGGAAGATGTTTTCTTAAGAATTAAATTAAGAAAAAAAAATAACTATAATATTCCAACATAACATTTGGCAATGATAAAAATAATTACATAATTTCCTCACATTACATCTAATAATATAAAACACAAGTGTTCTGTGTGTACATATGTGTCAGTGCACATAATATTTAAAAAAGAAAGAAAGGAATGAAAAGAAAGTGAGGTATCTGATGTTTTTGCTGTAATCATTAAAGAAAAAAAAATTCAAGTGAAAAATAAAGAACAAATCATGTGATTTATAGCTTGCTACATATAAAGAGAAAAGAAAGCAGACATAACATAGTAGGCTGATTTGAGAACTAAAAAAAAAAAAAAAATGAAAGTTAAAAAAAAGAAAAAAAAAAAACAGATCAAAGAAATGGAGTGATTTGTAGTTTCCCAGCATCGAAGAAGACACCAACGAGCGAAGTGTCCACAGTGATTTTAAAAGTTATGAAAACTATTATTTCAATGTTGTTTAAACAGTCATGTGTCTGAAGAGAAAAAAAATATTTCCCAAATTGTTCTGCTTAGAAAGAAATTTAATAATTTTTTTTCAGTTTAAAAAATCCTGAATTAATTTTTTTTAAATGCGAAAAGAAATTTCTTAGGGGTATTTTTGAGTCTTTTTTTTCATTTTATATCATCATATTATGAGATACCCATTTATAGAATTATCAGTTTATATCGAAAAAGAATTTGCAAATCTTTGTTTTTCATTCATTTAGTTATTTTGATATGCACATATATCCTTCATAAAATTCAGTCATCATTATTGAAAGGTGTATTCTAGTTTAGTAATAAAAAAAAAAATTAACTGTATAATTTCCCACTTAACATTTGATAATAAAAAAAAAAAAGAAAAAAAAAAAGAAATAACCATAATTTTCCCCACATAACATTTATTTTTAAAAATAGAATAATATAATTTCCCAACATAACATTTAGTAATAAAAAAATAACATTTGGTAGTTTAAAAAAAACAAAACATTTTATATAAAATACTGTTTTAAACAGAAAAGACTATTCAGGTCGCAAACTTGAAAGATATACAAACCCATTAACAACTGGTGGTGGTGGGGGTTGTTGTGGTGGCGTACTGTGTCGCCCATCTTGTGGGCATGGTGAATGAGATGAAGATGTTTGTGAAGCTGCCTGCTGACCGAAAAGCTTGACCTGCTCCTTAACCCGCCCCTTAATGACCGGCATTTCTGACTGATCAGTGCAGTCAGGGTTTTGGTTGGGCTGCGGAGAAGGAGGAGATGGACACACAGTAGAAGAAGCTGCAGGCGCAGAAGATACCACAGGACAATTTAAAGACACATGAGGCAATGGCTGGGCACCAGCTGACATTTGAGTGACAATGAATGAATGGTATTCTGTGGATTGACGAGCAAGTTGGTTCATCTATAATAAAAAAAAAAAAAAAAAAAGATCAAATGGTAGACACTAGTTAGATGATGTGTAATAGTTAAAAAGGAAAAGAAAAGGTGTAATGGTCACTAACTAAGGTATGTCCCTAATCTAAAAATAGAAAAGACCCATGTATCCCTTAATCTAAAAAACAGAAAAACCCATGTCTGTCTCCTAATCTAAAAATAGAAAGAACTTTTCCCTATTTTACTGCCAAAAGACAAGCGAGTATCAATAGACTAAAATTTCCAGCACTAATCAGTAGCACCCCTATCCTCTAAAGAGTTTCAGGACCAATACACAAGTAAGCATTTAAAAAAAAAAAAAAAAAAAAAAAAAAAAAATATCCTAAAAAATTTACATATACTGTACACATATAAAGATTAATACTCACGCATCTTTCATTAGCTGTTGCACATTACCAAAAAATAATATATGAAAAGACATTTGTTTTAACTCAAACTTCTGCTTTGCAGTTTGCTTATTTTATTTATATTGTATTTCAGTATCAACCATTTCATTATAAGACCTGAAATACTTCTCTAAGCTGCATTTCAATACAACTTTCACACTATCCTCATAACAAAGGATTATTTATACTAAGTAAATTTATATTTAACGAACAAGTTGAGCAAAAATTATAAAAATGGCTGAAATCTTAACATTGAAAGATAGAGAGAATAATTTTAACAGCATGTCAAGGATTACTTTAAGCCCCGAGGTTAGAGAATTATCTTCCTTGTATATTTACATTTTTTGTGAAGCAGTTTCTTGCACACATTTATATATCAAACATTCCTATCAAATATAACTAATTTACACACAGTACAGCTTCAAGTATTCCTGTCTAATACTAATAATTATATGGTTTCAAGTAATTATTTCTCTTCAATAATAATCATTTGTTTGCTTAGAGGTATATGGCTTCAAGTAGCTGAACATGTACTAGCAATCTGAGAGTAATGGCAATGAAGACATACTCTACACTCCCCCAAATCGCCAGAACTAGTCCCACCATCAGATGCAATTTAGTGTCATACTGAAGACACCCCTTTTTTGAGGAAGGTGGGATCTTACCACTCTCCAAGGAATATAGCCAGTATAATCTAAGCCTTGCCAACAGAACAGAACATTGAAAGTACTAGATAAAGTTTTAGAAGTGAAATAAGAGTTTATAATAAAGAACACACAAAAAAAAAAAAAACAAAGTACAAAAAATACAAAAAAGGTATAATAGACTGGTTTGGTTATTTGGGTTTTATGGCATATCAACCTTTGTAGGTTATTTAATGCCAAATCCATTTTTATACAAATAATCAGTTCGATTTCAAACAATTCAATTTAGCATGAGTACACAGTTCAATTGTCAAAAACATTTCTATTTCAAGCTATCAGTAATGCTGAAGCTTTGGAGAATGCGGAGCACCCCTTCATTGCCATTGCACCCAGGTTCACTCTGGCCCAGAGTGGTAGCACTTGATAGGGTCCTTATACCAAACTGAATTATTTTAAGTGGAACTGTTTTTGACATTGGAACTGTACTTATGCTAAACTGAATTGTTTGAAATAAAACTTTTGACATTTAACTTGTAAACAAAATCTATACTTATACTCAATGAATTGCTTGACTAAACTGATAGTGTCATATCCAGGACACTCGGGAGGTGAGGGGTTAACACCCTGTGCAGAGGTGCAGTTGGTGTATTCTCTGACTGGGCAATATAATAAATTACAAATTTGGACAATTAGGGCATATGAATGGCCAGAGGTGCTCATTGGAAAATGATTATCATCATAGGAAGTGGACTTAGCTAACCAGGTTCAAATCCTGAATGAAGTTGATTGTATTTCCCATAGCTCTAATACCCTTGGGGAAAAGTATGAATCCACGTATTCCCTCTCCAGCAATGGGAAAATAGGACAGTCTGGGTTCTTTAACCTTGATATCACAGCTGGTCTAGGAAGAAAACTGAATTCAAACCTGCTACACAAATGTGGCTGGGAACCACCTTTGGACACCAGTCCCCAAGAAACTAAACATATGCTGAGCCAGCTCATCTAAAATTTGAATTCAAACCAGCTGTAAAGAAATGGGCTCTGCCAGTTTATTCTTGTCCAAGAAAGGATACACGAGTCGTGCCCCTGACCCAAACCAAATCAGATTATGGGATGTCATTCTTCAACACAAATGGCCATTTTTAGTTTGTTACTTTGTTTAATGACATATAAACCTTTAAAGGTTATTCAATACTAAAACCATCCTTGTTGAAGAACAGCATTGATACTATTTAATTCATTGCTGGGGGGATAAGGGGCTTTATACCTTTCCCAAGGGTATTAGTCTAAAAGGGAACATAACATTTGAACTCACTTTGAGGCCTCAGTCCAGTCATTTTAGCCATGGTCATTTTAACACATGGGTATATGATTTGTAATTTTTATCTGGAGATATGAAGCTTATCAATGAGATTTAAAAAAAAAAAAAAAATAAACATAATATACACATGCTGATATAAAACTTATTTTTCTTTATTGCTTTGATGAAGTATTCTCTAAGTAAAAGTTTAAAAGATTTTTCTTTTTTTTAAAATTTACCTCCAATTCTTTTAATCTTCCTTTTAATAAATCAATTTCTTTCAGAGCTGCAGCCAGATTCTCTGTTAATGTGATGTTGAGTTTCATTGCTATAAAAAAACAAGAAAAAAAAAAGAAAAAGATAAATATATAAAAAATTATAATTTTTTAAAAAGTCAAATTTAAACATTTTGCAATATTTTAGTACATACTAGTTTACATTGCATATATTATACAACGGAAACTAATCAAGCTGTGGAAGGTACCCACAGTGGTTGGCAGCATCATAGTAACTGGTGTGCTGATACATAGTGTATTACTTCCATCCATGTGTGATTTAAAAGCTGCACAGATGAATGTGTAACAGTCTAATTCAGGAACTTATGTTTCACAAGTTTGAACTGAGCCATGACATAATGGAAGCAACTAAAAATCTTTGTGTAAAAAGGGAAAGAGCAGTTAAACTCAGTACAGTAACCAAATGGTTCAGGGACATAGTGACTAACATGCTGGACTGACATCATAAGCAATTTGAACTCTAGATGCACTAATATGCTCACTTTTAGGCTAATACCATTCGGAAAGGTATTTAACTCCCTTATCCTCCCAGTTTTGGGTTAAATAGTACAACTAGTGTTCTTCCACAAGGATGGTTTGGAATTAAATAACCGAAGGTTGATATGCCATTAAACAAAGAAACCAAAAACTCAGTCAGCTGGTGCTGTAGAATACAACAACTGCATCTCTGCAGAGAGGTAAGACCCCCCCCCCGAGTATCCTGACTATGATACTGAACCATCTGATGGTGAGGCTCCACCCCTGGAGCTTTGGGGAATGTGGAGTACTTCTTCATTGCTATCGCTCCAATGGCCTGTAGTAGTAGTACATGATAGGGTCCTATCTATGGGTCAAATAGAACTGTTTGATCAGTTAACTGTGTTTAATTGAATTGTTAGTAATACATAGTAATACTTGGAACTATTTAATTTTGTTGGCTTATGATTACTAATCATATATATAAGCCACACCAAATGAGATCAAACAAGATGGTTCAAGAAATTTTGCTTACATTGCAAGAACCTCAATGTTCAGACAAAGTCAGGTAGACCTAAACCCATGAATTCAGAGGCTATACTTCAAACCATAGAGATAAATCCAGCAAGTAACACAGAGTATCAGGCAAGCTTGACATCTCACATGTCCTTAGCAAAAACATCTGGAGCTATTGAGGTATGCCTCCTGTTACCAAAATATGGCAAAACCTTTGAGTCATACTAGTACAATCAGTGAAGAATAAGTTAAAAAAATTTACAGTTGGCTGGACAGTGTTAAAAATTATAATTGACACAGGAAATAATAATTATAACACAGGAATGGTTTGATTACTAAAAGACAAAATGAAAAAAAAAAAAAAAAAAAAAAAAAAAAGACATCTTGTGGAGTTACTTCCCTTGACATAATAAATTAAACCAGATTCAATATTGATGTAGCCATCCAGACTTTATAGCTCATAACTTATTTGTAATCAATATTTTTGTAAAATTTGATCGATTGATTGATTTTAACGGCATGTTAATTTATCTTAGATTATCTCATGCCTATAGGTTAAGGAATTGTGTTTATTATATTTACATTTTTTGTGTAGTTTTTTTTTTTTTTTTTTTTTTTTTTTAAGAGTTTCCCCCTCCATACACCATTCTATTAAATACAAATAATTTTTAAACAGATCTACCAAGTAAAGTTGACGACCAAAGTCAAGGGCAACCTAAAGGCTTCCTTTTCACACATTTTGCTAGATTAATCAACTTTACCCTTGATCCGTACCTTATAATGCTGAGTGTTAGGCAAGGAAGCATCAAGTACCATTTTTTGAGTCTTTGGTAAACACTCTACCCATTAACCCAAAGGACCGGTATCTAATTGTTCTTAATTGAATATATATAATTTGTAAACACATTTTGTAGATAACATTTTTGGTTTGTTTGGGTTTTATGGCATATAAACCCTTGAAGGTTATTTAATACCAAATCCTATTTATACTGCTGTGATTTATAAACAAATAGTTTTTAGGTAACATTTTCAAACAAGTTAAAACTCATTCTCTTGGGCACAGTTAAATGGCTTCTAGTACTGCTATCCAACACCAACAATTCTATTTAATATCAATTGTTTGCACAAAGTTAAATGATTTCAAATATTCCTATCTAAAACAAATAATACTATTCAATATCAATCATTTGTTTGCACACAGTTAAATGATTTCAAGTATTGCTATGTAATACTAACAATTTAACATCAGTAACTCGTTTGCACACAGTTAAATGGTTATACATATGATTTTCAAGTGAATAGTTAAACTGGTATGTAATTCCAGTTTTTAAAAGTTAGAGCCAATTTGTTTGCACACAATTAAGTATTGCTATTCAACACTGATAATTCTATTCAACACTATTCGTTATTTGCATACAGTCAAATGGTTTCAAGTATTTCTATGTAATACCAATAATTCAGTTTTTGCATGTGGTTAAACAGTTTCAAGTATTGCAATTCAACACAAAATTCTATTCAATATTACTCATTTGTTTGCACACTAAAAGTGTGAAGAAAATTCAGTGTGCAGTGTTCTTGCTAATGCATCTACAATTGATAAAATTTGAGTAAGTATGTTTATTTGTTTAAATATTATTTTACTTGTAAGATTTTCACCCCAGTTTTAACCGAGTGTCTGAGTGACAGTAAATCTCCCCAGATCTCCAGAACTCTTCTAAATATTCTAGCTGATTTCAACAGTGTTGTGGTCTGGATGGTCTCACTCCTTTCTCAAATTTCCAATTCCTTTACAAGTCATTAAAGACTGTTCCAAGTGCACCAATTACAATTAGTATCACCATCATCATGTTCTACAAGTTAACATTATTTTTCTCCTCCTCTTCACAAGTTTTTTTTTTTTTTCACACTTGTAATAATTGGTGGATTTCACTGGATTCCAAGTGACAACAAGTCTTCTCAGCTCTCCAGAACTAAGTATTCTGGCAGATCTCAGCAGTACCACTACTACTACAATTATTAAGGACTTATTTTCTTTCTAATTCATTTTTGGTTAGCAAGTTAGACAAGAGTATCATTCTCACTGGATGCCCAATATTTCTGGGCATGTTCCAAATACAGTTTAGCAAATGAGTTCACCACCTTTCAACTAAACTCTACATTCTATCATGAAATCTAAGGTGCTTGTATTCTGAGGAAATTCTACGGGTAATAGTCATGACGATAATGGTGATTAAAATTACAAGATGGCAATACAAAATGGAGAAGAAGGAATTTGAAAGTTGCTGTTCTATAATAATCTAACAAATTTTATTTACATGCCTTGGATTATTTGGTTGGGTTTTATGGCATATCAAACAATGTAGGTTATTTAAAGCTAAATCCTCTTTATACATATAGATATAAGATTTGTAAAAACATTTTGTTGATAACATTTTTAAACGAGCCTGATCTCATTTTTTTGCACACAGCTAAATGATTCCAAGTGTTATATATCACTAACAATTCAATTAAACATCAGTTGTTTGCAAAGTTAAATGTCCAAACAGTTCTATTTCTAACAATTCAACATAAATCATTTGTTTGAAATCAGTTTAAATGTCAAACAGTTCTATTTGACCCATAAGGTAGGGTCCTATCAGGTGCCACCACACCGGGCCAAAGTAGACCTGGGAGCAATGGCAATGAAGAGATACTCTGCATCCCCCAATTATCAAACATCACTGGAGTCTCACCCCTTCAGTGTTGCAGCCAGTGTATTCTACAGCCCCAAGCAACTGGGATGACCTTGGACTATTGAACTAAACTTGGTTATTATATTTACAACATTTCACCTGATTTATTTTAGGAATTCTTGAATAGTCAAAGACATAACAATATAAATAACTCCTTATCTTAGTGGTTTAGACATATTAACAAATCTTATTAACAATTTCATGTTTCCAGTCCAAATATAGGCAACATAAGAAAAAAAAAAAAGAAGTTTTCACTTACTTTCCTCCAATCTTTCAATGGATGGTGATAAGATGCATTGGATTTCTTTAGATACAGTTGCACTAGAGGTTAAAGAAAGTAAAAATATATATTACTTCAGTAATGAATAATCTCTAAATTTTGGCTATGCTAGTCAACAAAAATATTTCTTTAATATCCAATGACAAAGAGAAAACATTCAAACATTTACTTATACTTTCAAAATTACTGTAATACAATCAAAATCAATGCAATATCATCAATAAACAATGCAGTCTAGACATTGATGTATCCTATGTTTTCCATTGCTGAAAATGAGATAACAACAGTAACATACTGTTAAACAAAGAGATACTGTTTATATTGTCAGCATACATTTGTCAAATTTGGTTTTCAGTTGTTATCTAAGTAGTTTATTATGATAGAATATAACATCTGTACATATCATAGAATGATATAAACACTCTTAGGCTAAAATCTCAAAAACATAGGCAATTGTATCTATGTCTAATTTCCCTTTATTCTGATCCAATGTGATTCCACATAGTCTAGCTAATGCCTTAACAAAGGCTTTTGATTAAGATAACATTTTTATGTAACTTTGTTAACTATTTATAATATTTAAACATATTATATGTACAGATGTTATAAATAGTAAACAGTATAAAGTAAAATGTTTATTATCTTAATAGCCTTTATTTAGGTATAGGCTAGGTAGGGACACTTTGGATTGAAGTTACAGCAGGGGTTGGCCAAGAAACAAGGTAAGCTTGGACTTATCAAAAACATATCTTGTATAATGAATGACCTCTTGTTTTTGAGTTTTAAAAAATTTGTTAATTACACGAGTACATATGATATTTGGAGATTGTTATTGAGGCTACAAAAAGATGTGAAACTACCAATATTTTTTTTTATATATACAACACAAATTTTGTAAAAGGAATTACTTTTTCAAATACGAACAATTCTTTGTTAATTGATGTCTGCATGAACTGAAGTTTCACTGTACATTTGGAATGTCATTTCACTTTTCCAGCTGAGATATTAGCCGCCCAGTGTCCAGATCTTGTGATCTGGTTAGTTAATTCAAAAAGAGTTTACATCATTTTGTTAATGGTTCTTTTTGATGGTTGGTTGGTTGGGTTTATGGCATATAAACTTTTGTAGATTATTTAATGCCAAATCCTGTTTATACATATATTAAACCTATGGTTTGTAAATGAATACCTTGTAGATAACATTTTAAACAAACCAGATCTCATTTGTTTGCATACAATTAAATGGTTTCAAGTACTTCAAAATAACACTAACAATTCAATATCAGCCATTTGTTTGCACAAAGTCAAATGGTTGTACATAGGATTTGTAAGTAAATTGTTCATAGGTTTGTTTTGCTTTGGTTTTATGGCATATCAACCATTGTAGGTTATTTAATGCCAAATCCTGTTTATATATGTATATCAAACACACATGATTTGTAAACATTTTGCAGACAACATTTTTAAACAAACCATAAGCTCATTTTCCCCCTATAGTAAAATGGTTTCAAGTATTTCTATCTAATATGAATCATTCAATTTACTATTAATCATTTGTTTGCACATAGCAATTTAACTATGTAACAATAACAATTTAACACCAATCATTTGTTTGTACACATTTAAATAGATATACATGTAAAAGATTATAGTTTGCTAGTAATTTCATTTTTACTTTTTAAGTGGATTGTTTGTAGGTAACATTTAAAAGGAGATTGAGCTTATCTGTTTGCATAGTTAAATGGTTTCAAGTACTGTAATTATTTATCTTTTCTAGATTAAGGTTGGCAAATAAAGTGTCACTATCTATACTATAGAATCTTTGTAGGGATTTTGTTGATCCCTGAGCATTGCAATTTTTATTCATTCTTAGAGGAATTTGTTCTTCATGTTAAAGGGACTGTGTTGAATTTGGCTGCAGGCAGTTTGAATGCACTTCCTGCTTTTTCATTGTTCGCTTTGGTGATTCATGTATATTTTTCCAGGTTGGTCAATGAGAGCTTGGGATTTTTTTAAAGTGGTTCCAACTTTTTGGGATACAAGCTTTTTAGTCTGTCTTTGGGAGTTTTTGGTGAACAGATTGGAGACTTATGGAAGAGCTGTTTAGTTGGAGATTTTCCACTTTTAGTGGGTTGTGTTTGAGTGGAAGATTCCATATGAGTTTTTGCTTGGACTACCTGATTGAATTTATCTTTTTTTGTGACTTATAGTCATTTAGTTTGTGCTAGCTGAAAATTGGCCAAGTGTAGTTTTTTTCAGGTGCTCCTGAAACTTTGGCCAATCATTTGGTTTCAACTGGATAAGTTTCCTTATCAGACCTCTATATTCATTGTTTTGATTGATTGGAGTCACCCTCCATGAAACAGATGTGTTTTCTCCTATGTAGGATCTGACCATTTTCCTTGATTCCAAGAAGGAAATATTATTCTTATGCTTTATTTCTATTATTTCCTTTTTTTATAGACATCACAAGATCTTAAACTGGATGTCTTCTTGGCAGTTTGGACATCTAATTTTTTTAAAATAATCTTCCTCTATGTGAGTGTTTGTTTTTATGGTATATCAACCCTTGTAGGCTATTCAATGCCAAATCCATTTTTATACAAAAAGCAGTTCTATTTCAAACAATTTAGTTTAGCATAAGTACAGTTTCATGGTCAAAAATATTCCTATTTTAAGTTATTCAGTTTAGTCAAAGTGTTCCATTTCAAACAATTCAGTTTTGCATGAGTAGAGTTTCAATGTCAAAAACAAACAAATTCAAACAATTCAGTTTAGCCTAAGTATGCAGTTTAAAGGTGAAAACAGTTCTATTTCAAGCAATTCAGTTTAACATAAGTAAACAGTTTAGTTCTATTTAACCTACAGACAGGACCCCACCAGGTGCCACCGCTCCAGGCCGGAGTGGACCTGGGAGTGACAGCAATAAAGGGGCACTCCGCATTCCCCAAAGCTCCAGCATTACTGGAACTTCACCATCAGACCGCTCAGTGCCACATCCAGAACACTAGTTGGAGGGGTTTCCACTCCTCTACAGAAATGCAGTCGGTGTATTCTACAGCCCCATGTCATTGGGCAATATATTATTTTCAGTTGCAAAGTTTCAGTATTGAGTTTAGTAATAATAACTAATAATATCTGTTTTGATTCTATGTTTCCCAAGAAATAATAAAATTTAATTATCTTTATTTTCTACTGAATTGCTACACAGAGAACTTTTCATGCTCATTTCATCTTGTGTTGGAATGCTGCTGTTCTGGATAGATAATCAATGCCACTATGGGTTGAAAATTTCAGAACCACAGGTTCATCAATTAAAAAAAAGTCACCTGAAAGGCCTCAAACTGCTTAAATTTGAGAAAATGTCTAGAGTGTTGTGCAATCTCCGACCAGTTCAGCCTATAAATCTGCTTGGGGATTGTCAGGTCAGACAAAAAATATTAAGACATTAGCTAGAAGAATAGTTTGGTTCGTTTTTGTTTCACAGCATATCAACCTCCCTAGTAATTTAATGCCAAATCAAGTTGGAAAAAAAAGGGGGGGTGGAGAAACAGAAAGATCACTTTTTGTTGAAATTTATTCATAGGGAAACGGTTTGTAGAAAGAATCTGGTTTTGCTGAAAGTTTATTTGAAGAGAATCATCTTGTCATAAAAAGGATTAGATTTTGTTCAAGTATTTCTTGTAGAGAAACACTTTGTAAGAGAAATTTGGTCTAGTTGAAATTTCTTTTAGATTTTCTGTATATATTTATCATTTTTAGGAATGACATTTTTTATATCAATATTTTGGAACAGTTCCTTCATGTCGTTTGCTCTATAAAAGGTTTCTCTTATATGAACCAGATCAGTACATTCAATGAGGATGTGTTTCACAGTGTATTTGGTCTGGCATGCATGATGTGTTGGTTGGTTGGTTGGGTTTTATGGCATATCAACCTTTGGAGGTTATTTAATGCCAAATCCATTTCTATACAAATAAACAGTTCTATTTCAAACTGTTCAGTTTAGCATGAGTACACAGTTCAATTGTCAAAAAAAAAAAAATTCAGTTTAGTATTAGTATAGATTTTGTTTATACCCAGTTAAATGTCAAAACAGTTCTATATTAAACAATTCAGTTTAGTCTAAGTACAGTTTCAATGCCAAAAACAGTTCCATTTCAAACAATTCACTTTAGCATAAATATGCAGCCTTAATGTAAGTACAGTTTAATTGTTAAAAACATTTCTATTTCAAGCTATTCAGTTTAGCCAAACAGTTCTAATTCAAACAATTCAGTTTAGCATAAGTATGCAGTTAGTTCTATTTAACCCATAGATAGGGCCCTATCAGGTGCTACCAGAGTGAACCTGGGAGCAATGGCAATAAAGGGGTGCTCTGCATTCCCCAAAGCTCCAGCAGCACTGGAACCTAACCATCAGATTCTTTAGTGTCATATCCAGGACACTCGTTGGGAGGTGTCTTATCTCTTGGCAGAGGTGCAGTCAGCATATTCTACAGCTCCAGCCAACTGAGCAATTTGTATTTTGGATAAAAAGTATTATGTGCAGGATTGGTTGGGCATTAATTCAATTTGACAGAGTACTGGTAGGCCAGTTTGTGCTTCATTAGCATCAGTGTATAAGCTCTTGGCTGGAGATGTTCTAAAGGCTCCAAGTACTAACCTTAAACCTCCATGGTAGATTAGGTCAAGTGTTTTTATATAGCTCTTTCAAGCTGATTAGTATATGAAATTACTATAATCCAGTTGTGATCTAATTAAGGATCTATATAGTAGCCATAGTCTTTCGATCACTTCCGCATTCTTTGTGGGATACCACATGCAGTAGTTGCAGTGTTTTATTACATTTAGTTTACCAGATATTTAAAGTGAGGAATAAATGTTAGTTCTTTGTCAAATATTATCCCCAGAAATTTGCATTCGTCAACTACTGGGATCTCTGAACCATCAAGTTTCCGGCTGAGGTCATTACATAGGTTTTTTTTTGTGACAAAAATGGACACATTTTGTTTTTGTTTTAGAGAACCTGAATCCATTTACTGTTGCCCATCTATTGATTTTCTTTAGTCCCTGTTGCAGTTTTCTCTCAATTGTGTGGATATATTTTGATTTGAAACATACCATGAGGTCATCCACATATAGAGACCCATCAATTCCAGAGGGTAATTCCTTGATTACATTGTTTATTTCTATGTTGAAGAGGATTACAGACAATATACTGCCCTGTGGGATACCCTCTTTCTGATTTTTTTCACATCTGAAAGTGTGGAGTCAAAATCAACTTTTGAATTTTCTTTTAGATAGGAATCCATCAATAAATTGTGGCAATCTGCCCTTTATATCTAGGTCATGTAAGTCCTTCATTACTCCATACTTCCATGTTATATCATAAGCTTTTTCTAGATCGAAGAATATAGCTATAAGATGTTCATTTTTAATGAAGGCTTATTAAATCCTATGTAGCACTATGTGGGTAGGCCGCCAAAGCAGACGAGTGTTTTGGCGCGAAACCAGACAAAGGATTCTTGGACATGAAATCTCGCCGTATCCGGAAGTGGTAAGGGGACGCGAATGGGAGTTGACGACGCGACCGAGCAGAGGGCAGTTGGCGGCTGGACAGCAGAGAGGGGCAGTCAACACCGGACACCGGAGCAGAGAGGCAAGGCAGCATGGGATAGGGTCCAGCGAGAGTGAGTCAAGATGAGTCTGATTCCAGTAGCATTGTGGAATTTTCGCTAGTAACCCACTCTAGCGTTAGTCCATATATGCTATCAGGAATGCAAAGTGTTGCATATCTTCCTCTGCTCTTGGTTAACTCCAAGTTTGTTTGTGTTGTTCGTTTGTCCTATTTTCTCCGTTCCCTCGATCGTATTCTTGTGTAGGTAAAGAAATGTGCGTTACCCCCTCGAACCACTAGTTGATCACCGGCCGGCGTAAGAAGTGACATGGTTAGGAGAAAGTTAACGTGTGTGGTGGGGTGAGGGTGTAACGTTTACAAATGGTGCCGTGACCAGGATAAAAAAACCTGATGAAAAAAAAAATTGGAATTGATCAGGGAGCGGGGTGTTTAGAGGCTGACAGACGAACGGAAAAAGAAAAAAAAAAGAAAATGCTATAAGTGCCCGCCACCAGCGAGACAGAGAGAAAAGAAAAAGAAAACGGAAGAGACAAAGAAAAAAAGTGGAAAAGAAAGAAATCTACAAAGGTAGGAATACACATTCCCCCCTCCCCCACTGCACTCGAATATAAGAACAAAAAAAAAAGATTTGTTAGATTAAGGAAATTTTAAGATGTAGAAGAAAAAAAAACAAGTAATCTATTTCGCTTTTGTATGTGTGTGTGTGTGTATATGTTTAACCCCTTAACTGCTGATAATTTTTGTTGTATTTTTGTTAGAAGGTAAGGGAAGGTCGTCTTCTTCCCCTACCCGGTTTTCACACTTAACTTGACCGGTAGAATTCAAATGCTTTTTTTTTTCTCCTTCTTCATAGCAGTTTCACATAGTAATTTTTATACTTAAGTGTTAGGACCAGTGGCTTAAGAAAGTTAGTCCGTTCTGGGAAGTTTTATAGTAATTTTTTTTATGCTGGAAAGGTGATAAGTCACCGATTAAAAAAAAAAAAAAAAAAAAAATTTTTTTTTTGCTGCAAGGTTCACTAAAAGAAAAAAAAATTGTGGTATTTCAAAACCCCAGAGAAATGGAAGATGAAACGAAAAATTAGAGAGAAAGTGAGATTTCTAAGCTAGGTTAAAATCGACTGGTCAAAGTCGGGTCGTTCCGAGTGCAGAGGGTAGAAGGTTTTTTCTACCACAAAAACAATAAAAAAAAATGGAAAATATAAAAAAAATGAAAAAAAAAAAAAATGGCGGAAAAGTTGAACAAAGAAAGAGAAGGAAGAACAGATAAAGTCATGAAAGAAAAAAAAAAAAAAAAAAAAAAGAGAGAACGAAAAGTAGAAAGAAAGAAAGGTTGCTAAGGAATTTTTGTCACTGCATCCATGCCTGTCTCTGTTAAAAAAAAAAAAAAAAAAAAAAAAAAGAAAGAAAGAAAGAAAAAGAATAAGTAAACTTTGGATTTTAGGAAGAAAAGAAAGTTTTTGTTTTTTTGTGGATTAAAAAAAAAAAAACGGTTGGAAGCAAACGCTATCCCCTCCCACACCACCCCCGGTAGAGGGAAGAATTCAAGTGGACAGGAGAGAAGGAAAGTAAGACGCAAAGAGAAATGGTGGAAGTGGGCAGAGATCTCAAGGGAAGAGAGACAAGGGTTAGAAGGTGGATGCGTGACAGATTCCTTCAGAACAATTTTATTTTATATATTTGTCAATTGTAGTTATTTTATTTTTTTAAAATTTTTTTGTCTATGAATTGTTTATTATTAATTTTTTTTTTTTTTTTTTTTTGTTGTTTAATTTGTGTGGATTTTTTTTTGCTATCCTTTGTTTTTTTTTTGTTATACTTTGCCTTGTTTTTTGTTGGTTTGGGGGACTGGGCTTACCATGTCATTTGCTTTGTTGTTTATTGTTATTTGTTTATTTTTTTTTTTAATTTATTTTTATTTTTTATTTTTTTTTACCTTCATGGATTTTCTGGGTTTATTTTTTTTGTAAGTTTAACTGCTCTTGGCACTTCTTCACTTCGTCTGATCGTGTTCCCCCTGGGGGGGGTTGGGTGCACGGGAGCCCCGTTTCGCGGACTGGTATCAAAGGGTTGTAAGTTATACAAATGATGATTTGGGAAAGCGAGTGGCCTGATTGACATAGAATTGATGAACATGGTACCGAGGAAACGGTTGACGATGGGTTGGGAAGACGATACCTGGGCGCAGAGCGGTGTCTGGTTGCTGCTCCCCCCTGGCTGGACGATCTGGGAGATGGTGTCAATTGCTTTGTTTTTTTTCTTATCTTTTGAAAATCCATGGTGATTGATGGCTGAGAGACTTGTTTTGTTTGTTGCAGGGGGCAGTGAAGGCCCCCAGGTTGGGAGGTGAATTCCACAGTGCTTTCTGGAACATTATTCCTGTTACGACACCGATCGAACTGCGGAGATTACTGATGCTCCCACGTCGTAAGGAAAGGGGGGAGACAAGTCAAAAAATACTCCTGAATTGTTGGGTAGGGGTGGTTAAAATTCCCCTGTGTTCTGATGGGTTGGAGAATGGGGTGAAATGTTCGAAAATTGAATAACGTTGGAGGTGAATGGAAAATTCCTCTTGAAATCGTTGGGTAGGGGTGGTTAAAATTCCCCTGTGTTTTGTTGGGTGGGGGCGGGGCGAATTGAAAGAAAATTGAATAATGTTGGAGGTGAATCGAAAAGTCCTATTGGAATGAAGAATAGGGATGAGTCAGGAGACCCCATAATTGTTCACAGGAGAGCAAGGTGGAAGAGCTGAATCCAGCAGTATTTTTTTATGTGTATGATGATATGGTGTTGTTATATTACTTATTTATTTTTTTTTTTTTTTTTTAGGGGACGACCGAACCCCTTTAAAATTTTGTAAGTTCGGTTGTTACTTACTGTAAATGTTCTTGTTTTTTTGCTTGTTGTTAAATTGTGTTGTAATTTATTGAGAATAAATGACAAGGGTAAGAGAGGGTGGTATGTGGCACTATGTGGGTAGGCCGCCAAAGCAGACGAGTCTGTTTTGGCGCGAAACCAGACAAAGGATTCTTGGACATGAAATCTCGCCGTATCCGGGAGTGGTAAGGGGACACGAATGGGAGTTGACGACGCGACCGAGCAGAGGGCAGTTGGCGGCTGGACAGCAGAGAGGGGCAGTCAACACCAGACACCGGAGCAGAGAGGCGAGGCAGCATGGGATAGGGTCCAGCGAGAGTGAGTCAAGATGAGTCTGATTCCAGTAGCATTGTGGAATTTTCGCTAGTAACCCACGCTAGCGTTAGTCCATATATGCTATCAGGAATGCAAAGTGTTGCATACCTACCTCTGCTCTTGGTTAACCCCAAGTTTGTTTGTGTTGTTCGTTTGTCCTTCTATTTTCTCCGTTCCCTCGATCGTATTCTTGTGTAGGTAAAGAAATGTGTGTTACCCCCTCGAACCACTAGTTGATCACCGGCCGGCGTAAGAAGTGACATGGTTAGGAGAAAGTTAATGTGTGTGGTGGGTGAGGGTGTAACGTTTACACCTCTACTGTGCCTTTTTTTTACTTCAGAATCCACATTGTAAATTGGAGATAAGGTTGTTTGATTCTAAATGCCAAATCAGCCTGTTATTTATTATTCTTTTCATTGTCTTGCATAAGCAACTGGTTAAGGAGATAGTTTAGATCCACAAAACTATAAACCTGTCTTTTTTTGGTTTGGGAATTGGTACTATTGTGGTTTGTCTCCATATGTCAGGGAAATTTCCTTCTGTTTATATTTGTTAAAGATTTTAAAGAGAAATTTTAATGATTCTTCAGGTAGTTTCTTGAGGAATTAATAATGGATTTTGTCTGGGTCAACAGCAGAGTTATGTGATTTTTTTTTTATTGATTCTTTTAATTATCTTAGTGTCAAACTACTCAAGATTTTTTGATTGAAGTTTACTTTGTTTTCCTGCATTTTCTTTGATGGTTATAAATTTTTTTTTACTATTTTGTCTTGAGTTTTTAGAGAAAGTTTCAACTAACAATTCTGTTATAGTTTTTTTATCAGTTATTATGCAGTTATCTTTTGAGAGGTGCTTAATTGGTATTGTTTGTTGTTTACACATGATTTACCTGGTCATTTCCCAGATTGCCTTTGGTTTAGTTGAGTAATTTAATTTGTTGATATTTTGCCAGGATTCTCTTTTTGCTGCTTTTATGTCTTTTGTGCCTTTGTTCTATTTCATTTATATTCTATCAAATTGAATGTTGTTGGTTCTTTTGGACATTTTTTTTAGTGCTGCTTTTCGCAGTTTGATTGTTTCCTGGCATTTGTTGTTAAACTAGAGTGTTTCACTTATTTGGTGTTGCAATCTTGGGGATACAGTCTATAGCTATGGAATTCAGTATTTTGATGAAATATTCTATTGTATTATTGTTTAGCACTTTGTGTAATAGTTTTTCTTTGCATTTTTCTTCAAATTTTTCCCAATTACTTTAGTCTAATTTCCAAAGGGGCGTTTTTTTTCCATTAGGTTTTGTGTTATTTAGGAGAACTGTGAAGTGATCGCTACCACAAGTATCTTCGTATACTTCCTAAGAGAAGTCGAGATTTTATATATATATATATATATATATATATATATATTAGTTGGGTCACATATGGTTAAGTCGATGGTAGAGGTATTTCCACTTGATGGGTTTATGTATGTTTGCATGCCCATATTGTCACATTCCTTTCATATATATTTCATGGTGGTATGTATATAGAGCATACAGTTATGGTACAGTGTAGAATGGTTGATGCAACAACAGGAGTATTCTGCATTGTTATCAATCAGAATAGATGTGCCCCCAAAGTTCTATCTGTATTGTTATTTATAGAATTGTATGAGGTAAAAATACGGATTGTAACATTGTCATTCTCTTTCAGGAAAGTCTCCTGTAGACATAGGACATAGGCTCCCAAGTAAAAGCAGTAGTTCATTTAGGTTTGGTTTCATACCTCTTATGTTCCATTGGATGATTTTATTTGCTATGGTTCAGAATGTGTGGTTTTTCATGTTTGTTTTATTGGTGCTTTCTGAGAGGGTTTTTTGAAAGCATGTGGTGTTAGGATTTTGTTCAGCCATTAATAATGGCAGCTCCTTATAGTATACTTTGGGGTTACCGCAGTTCCTTAGTATTTTTTTATAGGTATTTTGGTATTTTATTTTTTTGGGGGGAAGCTATGTTTCTTTTTCCTTTTTCCAGACTTCACAATCTTTGAAATCTGCAGGGTGATTATTTTTGCAGTTAGTGCAGAATACCTCTTTTTGACCGTCTGTGTGTTTTGTATTGTTTTCACCACATCTTCCACATACTGAGGGTCTAGTGCATCTGTCTTGACGGTGTCCAAACCTCTGACAATTGAAACATCTAAGGGGGGTTCGGTATATACATGACTACTTTTATTTTTATATATCCTACCTTAATTTCATGGGGGAAGATTTAATATCTAAGTGTTTGTATTTATGGTTTCACCATTTTTTTTCAATGTTTATTCTTTTAACATGTCACGTTTTGGTTTTTTTAAATTGGATTTTATTTCATCTAGTGTGCACAGAGATAATTCAGAACTCTTCACTACTCCTTTGGATGAATTTAAAGATTGGTGGAGGTGGGTTTTAATTTTAATGTTGGTGAAAGTTTCCCTTTTAGTATTTCTTCCACTTGTGTTTTTTAACTTCAATTAATATTGTTCCGTTTGTTAATTTTTTTTTTTATTGCTGTCGGTTTTATTTCTTTGGAAAGGATTTGTTAAATTTTGAAGGGGGATATTTTGGTTATAGGTATATCTTCAGTTGATTGGATGACCATATAAGTAGGAGTGTTTTGGTAAATAATTTTAGGCTCACTATCAGAGCTTTCAAATATATAGGGGAGTATAGGTCTTTCTTCAGCATGACTGACCCTACAGTCATCGCCCGCTAATTCAGATGCAAAAATCTAAAAGAGGGCTGACATGACCAGCCAATTGATTGGATGAAGCCTCTCTGACCACCTGTCTAGCAAGTCACGTAACCTCTTTAGTTGCCAGGTCAAGGATTGCTCAGCCACCAGTATCCTGTCCTCAATCAATATGGTTGCCACCCCTCTGCAGAGGTGCAGTCAGCATATTCTACAGATTTTACAGCCTCAGCCAACAGGGCAGTCCTACATGAAGTCCAGGTCCTTTTTACTGCACTTGGCACATGTCTCTCATCATGTGCAAGCTTCCCTGTGATGTCCATATTTTTGAGATTTGAAGCATCTCAGGGTTGCTGGGACATATTCTTCAATCTTCTCACGATGATAACCAATCTTCACCTCTTTGAGGGTACGGGGCTAATTAAATATCAGGATTTTTGTCTGGATTTGTTCTTCACCTTTTTCTAATGATGAGTCTTCTAATGTTTGTCAGTCCCTGTTATTTCTGCTGTAGCCAAGCCAACTCCCTACTTCTGATAACTCCTTCAAAAGTATTCAGTCCTTCATGGGGGATATACTTTGCATTTAGTAGTGTGCAAGCCTTTTATTTTGAATATTTTCAGCCTGCTGTTCACTTTGACAAGCAAGTTTCCATTTTGTGTTTTCTTCACATTTTAGGAGATAGAAAAGGTTATTGTGATGAAGGCTATTAAAAAAAAAAGGAGAATTTGGTCAGGCGGATATCCTCCAGAGATTCAATGACAATGAATCTAGGGAAGTCAGCTGCCTCATTCTCCGAGTCCAATTCAAATAAACTTTTTTTTTTTTTTTTTTTTTATCAGAAGACGATATAAGTGATGTTTATTTTTCACTGGTCCTGTGCTCCACCACCAACCATGGAGTCCAACTTGTGTTGGAATTTAGCAAAAGAGAAACCCATTCACCTTGGTTGAGACAAGAATACACAAACAGTATACTGGAATTGGGAGTAAGTTTTCGAACCCTTGCCAATGTCAGGCTTTCAATAAACATTTCTAATTAACGTATAATTTAGCAGTGGTTAAATTCCTATTCTCTCAATGCAATTAACCATCAGGCCCAAAAAGATAAGGGTTGGGAGCTTGCTGTAGGTGCAGACTGGAAAATATGGTCAAGACAAAACATAGGTGCTAGGGCTTGATACAACCACCTGATTGATCAGATCAGGCCAGTCCAACTACTCATCTAGCTCAGTAAGGGCCAAAGTGGTGTGACTTGACCACTTGGTTGCCAGGCTAAGTACTGCTCAACTACCAAGATTCTATCCTTAAGCATCACAGGTCACTAACCACAGCTAACAGTGAGAGAGGCGTCTTAGTCCTCTGCAGAGGTGCAGTCGGTGTGTTCTACGGCTCTAGCTAACAAGAGAAGGTTCCTTTTGAGGGAGATACTGACTGGACACATCAACATAAGCTGGAAAAGTAAAGATCTACAAGAGCAATATGTATAAAATGGCAGGATTAACAATGTATTTCCTACTGGAATCTGATACCAAAGTTTTATTGCTAATTCTACCCAATTAAACTTGGTTTGTCACCAAAAGGAAAAAAATACTTAGCAGCTCCAAGATCAAGCAGGAGTTGCATCAGCATGAACCTGGCAATCCTGTACTGTGATATAAAACCAACAAAGCTTCATGATAATATGAGGTACTGCTGCACGGCCAAGGTCGGTTGTTTTATGGCGTATCAATCTTTTTCAGGTCATTTAACACCAAATTAAGTCATTTTGATAAAAGTTTCAAACAATTTAGTTAAGTATAAGATTTTTATTTACACAAAGTTAAATGTAAAAACAGTTAATTTCAAACAATTCAGTTTAGTGTAATTGCCTAGTTTAGTTCTATTTGACCCATAGATAGGACCTTATCAAGTACTACCACTCCAGGTATGAGTGGAACTGGGAGCAAAGGCAATGAAGGGGTACACCACATTTCCCAGCATTACTGAAGCCTCACCATCATTGTTTAGTGTCATATCCAGGCCACTCATTGGGGGAGTCTTACTACTCTGTAGAGATGCAGTTAGTGTATTCTGCTGACTGGGCCAGAGGGTAAGTAGTAATGCTTTGGTTCTAAAACCATGCTTGATCCTCAAGGTTAACATCTGACAAAGCCTTTGTCAGCAGCACTGCTGATTTTGCAGGAGCAATTGTATGATTATATATATATATATATATATATATATATATATATACCCCCACAGTATTCACGAGCCCATTGCTGACCATCAGCGTCCTGGAGACATTTTTTTGCAAGCCAAGAATTTAGTGGCCCAAGGGTAATCAGATAGCTACCTGGACTAACTTAGACCACGAGCTTTCTTTTTACTCACCACCCATCTTGAGGGCCCATTGATCAACAAATAAAATCTTTTAGCGGAATTATATATAACGTTTGTCTCGAGTGCTTTTGGGCAGTAACGCATAAATGAAAGAAAACGAATCGAATAGATAACGGATATAGAAAGGATTTCAACGCGAATGTTATACACGTGTAACCACCATTCTCGTGTAATTACGCAAAATCAAGAAACGGTTGCTATGACATCTAACGGCCGTAAGTAAACGCTTTTTTAAATCACAAACTGCACCAAAATGAAGATGAACGAACGTCTAATGTAATGTCCGCTTTTAGTTGATCTTGTGTATACATAGATATATATTTCTTTTAAATACCCTATCCGGTGGCAAAAGCTGCTCGGTAGCGCCAGGAGTGGCAGTACCGCCTTGAGCTACCGAAACTGTTATCACCCTGGTTGGCGGCTGATGAGGCTAGGGTATCGCACGTGCCTTCACACGTATGATGAAAAAATATATATATACACATACACACACACACACACAAATACCTACAAAGCCAGAATTTTCACCTAACTGGATCATCAGGATAACTGACTAAAGAGCAAGGAAAATTTTATGGTTTACGCCACCATACAATATGGCCATAGCTAATAAATTAGGAAAGAAATTCTTTAGATTATTTAAGAAAAACTTTCCTCAGTCAAGCAACCTATACAAAATATTTAAGAATAACGTTAAATTAAACAATAGTTGTATGCCTAAAGTAGCTAATTTAATTAATAAAATTAACATTAAAAAACTCAGTAATAAGCTACTTATTAAGCCTCCTAAATGCAATTGCATTAATAAAACACTTGCCCCCCCCACTCAAGGGGAAATGTCAGTATGAATGTATAATGTATAAGGTGTAGGTATATAGTCATAGACCTATCAATAGTAACATTAGTAGTAATGATAAACACTATATGTAGGTTCTCCACAAGGACCTTTAAAAAAGATATTACATACATAGAAGTAGTTTCACACACAAAATATATAAACACAGAACAAGTTTATCTAAATACTTGTGGGGAAATCAAAAAAATCTAGATACAGATCCTATATTAAAATGGGAGATAGTAAAAAAAAAAAAAAAAAAAAAAAAAAAAAAAAGCTGTAAATATAAGACAGATGATAAATACTGACAACTATGCATGGAGGAAAAAATAGCTACAGCTTCCTAAATTAATCCTAATGAATTACTCAACCTAAGTTTGAAGATACTAATGTTTGTAGCCATAAAAATGCAGTTATTTGGTAGGTAAGATATATATATATATATATTTTTTTTTTATATGCTAATTTTTTTTTATACTTTCTGGTGGCCTTTTGATAACCAGAGTTGTCTTGCTGATCCAGTGAGGTGAAACCTAAGTAAATCATTGTGAAAAAAAAAATGTACATCTAAGTAAATTACTTCTGGCTCAGTAGGTATTCATATTTTGCTCTACTTAGTGTTATTGAACACTCTTATATTCCAGCTTAAGATATTTTGTCAGTGTTTTTTCTTTTGACAAGGCATTACAATATTAGTTGATTATTTTCAAGCAGTATGAATGATTTTAGTCTTTTTAAAAATGGAATCCCCCACCTCCTGATATCAGTTTTTGTAACTTTTTTTAATTTACAAATTGTATCATCTGGGGGTGGGGTCAGACTGTCAGAATTATAGAATAGGTATAAAACTAAAAATATACAGAGTGAGAAAAAGAATATAGTCATAATGATTTCAAAATAAAAAACATTGCTTGAAATGATTGGTTTGGTTTGGTTTGGTTTGTTTGTTTAATGGCATATCAACCTTTGAAGGTTATTTAATGCCAAAGCCATTCTCCAAGAAGAACAGTAGTGGTACTATTTAACCCATAGCTGGGAGGAAAAGGGGGTTCATACCTTTCCCAAGGGTATTTGTCCGTAAGTGAACGTAATAGCGCGACTGGTGTTCAAACTTGTTTACTCCGATTTCACAGTCCATTGTTTTAACCATTACACCACAAGGATACCCCCAGCTTGAAATGAGAAAATTCTGATAGAATCAGATATGTGGTGCAATGATGACTTTAATGAACAAAATATGAGGAACAATATCATCATTGTTAAAATTCCTCCAACAAAAATATTTTGCAAACAATCCTTTCCCTTTATGTTAGCGACCATAGTCGAGGGTGACCCGAAGGCTCCCTTTTCGATAGCTACTACACCAAGGTGTAGGGGAGGGCGCTACTCCATTCCCAGGATTGCTCCACTTTACCCTTGAACCGTACCTTATAATGCTGAGTGTTATGCAAGGTGGTATCAAGTACCATTTTTAAAGTCTTTGGTATGACTCGACCTGGGATTGAACCCAGGTCTCCCGGGCCATTGGCGAACACTCTAACCGCTGGGCCAAAGGCATAATTAAAAAAAAAAAAAAAAAAGAAAGAAAGAAAAAAAAAAAAAAAAAAAGAGAACTTACTTGGATTTTGGTACTGTCGAAATAGGTTTGGAGACCATTTCTGGTAAGAAATGGTCACCTTTATGGCCAGGATCACTTGCTGGTTTTTCATGAAGCCGATCTGAAGATGAAGAATCTGCCAGGCTTTGAGTGTCTAAAGGACCATCACAGATACTGTTTGGAGATTCTCCCAAGATATCAGGAAGAGGGGGTGTAGGAGAGTCTGGTGGGTGGTGGATAATGGCCTGTGTGATACCATGATGTTGTGATGTTGGGGAACTTTCAGCTGACGAAGAAGGTCGGGGGAGGAGACATTTGGACAAAATGGTTGGACTGGGAGGGGATGATGAGCCACCAGACAATTTGCCCACCTGGCTGCTGCTGCTATTGCTGCCACCCCCTCCACCACTGTGGCTATTGTTATGTGATTGGAAGGAATAGCCTGATAATTTGTTTCCACATAATTTATCAGTTTTGGGAGAGTTACTCATAGTGCTTGATGATTGGCTGCAGCGAGAGCAAGGGCGAGATCGTTCCTAAAAGAAAGAAAAATAAATAATAAACTGATAAATATACCAGGAATTATTTGGTTTGTTTCTTAAATGTTTTGAATATACAGGGTATTTCAGAAAAATTTATATAATTTTATATTGACCAATGTTAAATTTATACAGCATATATAGAAACACAAAAAGTTAATGTTTTATATTTACCAACCCCTCTGCTCGGGCAGGATACGACACAAGGTCAATTTTTAAGCTGAGTTTAACAGGTTTCAATTCAGAGTATTCCTTCTCCTAGACTAGTTGCCTCACCAAGGCTGAAGAACCGGTCTGTCCTACTATTTACCCATAGCTGAAGGGAGAATAACTGGATTCATACGTTTCCCAAGGGTATTAGTGCTATGTGAAATGCAATCAATCTCGTCCAGGATTTGAACTTGTGTTGCCGTGTCCATTTCCTACGACGATAACCATTACACCACGGGCACCTCCTGTTAATGTTTTATAATTTTTCTTTTGTTTGATTATTGTCTTGGTACAAAACAGATAACTTCCTGTCTGAAACAAATAACCATCAACATTGCATTCTGGAAAAACGTATCTTCTAATTGCCATAAATTACTTAAGTAAACTATTTGATGTTTCCCGCAAAGGGGGTATTTTTCTGGATTTAATGCTTAATGGATAGTGTAATCTTTATTGACTTGGGATTTGATAGCAATCATTTGTTAGTTAACTGGAACTAAAACCTTTTTCACAATTTTATTCTCAGTATTACCATTTAAATGTCAACACCTTCACAACAGTGTTTCAGAAAAAAAAAATTGAGTTGTTCCTATACAGGCTATAAAAATTTGAGATCATTTGAATGAGAATTGGTTAAGTTATTAGATTACTAAATGACATCAATTTTTCTGAAACATGTATATCTCAAATGATTGTAAATTTTTTTTTTTTTTTTAAAAACACACTGTATTTAAGCCAATTCATTTTCCAACTTTTATCAGGCATATACTCTCCGTCTCCTTTGTATTATTAATCCTTTACCTATCAGGTGTATGAGTATCAAATGCACCCCATACCACAACAAGACTGAAAACTACACTCTGCAGCCTTTGTATGCCAGATTATTAGAAACATGATATAAATTCAAATTATAAATAATACAATAGGAGGTTTATTAAAAATAGTTACAGATCTCTTTGCAGATTTTTCATCAATGCATCAAAGTGCATTTATTCAAGATTGATAGGTAAAAGGTTAAACCAAAATATTAAAAAATTTTTTTAAAAGGCTATATAATTTCTTTCACAATGCTAATTATACTTTTTTAGTGCTTTTATAGAATAGTCCACCCCAGAACTTTGTACATAAACACACACAATTATATATATATATATATATATATATATATATATATATATATATATATATATATATATATATA
>CAUZXS010003368.1:112500-132500 GCA_963585895.1 Sepioteuthis lessoniana
TAGGCTAGCAGACTATAGTAGTGAATTTGAACCTCATTAAGTGTCCATACTATTGGCCTTGTCCCAAACTAAGCAAAGTAAATTATGACTAGGCTATATAAATCTAGAAGGTTAAACTGTTAGAGAAAAAAAAATGTAATTATGGTACCCTCATGCATAAATTGTGATATTGAGGTTAGTAGTTCATTTGTTAATGAGATTGAAAAAGAAAGGGGGGTGGAATTTGAAATCTATATGAAAAATAACTTAAGAAAACTGGAGTCCTTTAGCATAGTGGCTAATGTGCTGGACTGACACATCATAGAAAGTGAGTTTAAACTCTAGTCACACCACCATGTTCACTTTCAGAC
The DNA here is from genome assembly GCA_963585895.1 of Sepioteuthis lessoniana. Lineage (NCBI taxonomy): Eukaryota > Metazoa > Mollusca > Cephalopoda > Myopsida > Loliginidae > Sepioteuthis > Sepioteuthis lessoniana. The sequence continues at coordinate 112,851 of CAUZXS010003368.1, forward strand.
TAATACTCAAGAGAAAGGTATGAACCCTCTGATATGATTATAAACTAGCACTACTTACTCATTACAAGATGTTCAGTATTAAAAATAAAGGATGTAGAGTCAATTTTTATTTAAATTTAGGATATTTTATTTGTTTTTATCATTCTGTAGTATACAACCTTGATTACACTAAGCATGGTACACCGATGATAGCTTTGGTTGGTTGGGTGTGTTTTATGGCATATCAACCCTTCTAGGTTATTTAATAACAAGTCCTGTTTATACACATATATATATATAGAATGTATATGATTTGTAAATGAAAAGTTTGTAGATAACAATTTTTAAACGAACCATAGCTCATTTGTTGGCACAGTTGAACAGCAATAATTGAAACCAACTCTAGTAGTTCTATTCAATATCATTCATTTGCTTGTACACAGTTAACTGGTTGCAAGTATTGCTATGTAATACTAATAATTCAATTCAACATCAGTTATTTGTTTGCACACAGTTAAATGGTTTCAAGTATAGCAAATTATTAAATATTTCTATTTGGTTGGTTGATTTTATGGCATATCAACTCTTTTTGGGTCACTTAATGCCAAATCAAGTCATTTTGATAAAAACTTTTAGTTTGGTTTAGTTTTATGGCATATCAACCATTATAGGTTATTTAATGCCAAATCCATATTTTATACATATAAACAGTTCTATTTCAAACAATTCAGTTTAGCATAAGTACAGTTTAAACATCAAAAACAGTTCTATTTCCAACAATTCAGTTTAATCAACAAAGTTAAATGGTTTCAAGTATTGCTATGTATCACGAACAATTCTATTAAACATCTGTCATTTATTTACACACAGTTGAATGTAAAAACAGTTCAGTTTAGCATAAATATGCAGTTTAAATGTCAATTCAGTTTAGAATAAGCACACAGTTCTATTTGATCCATAGATAGGACACTATCAGGTGCTACCAAAGTGAACCTGGGAGAAATGGCAATGAAGAGGTATCCCACATTCCCCAAAGCTTCAGCATCACTGAAGCCTCACCATCAGCTTTTTTAGTGTCATATCCAGGTCACTCATTGGGAGTGGGGGGTCTTACTCCTCAGCAAAGATGCAGGTGGTGTATCTTATAGCTCCAGCCAACTAGGCCAATTTCTATTTGACCCATAGCTGGGACTATCAGGTGCTACCACTCCATGTCAAAGTAAACCCGAGAGTAATGGCATTCTCCAAGGCTCTAGGATTAGAGCCTCACCATCAAATGCAGTTTAGTGTCATATCCAGGAGACTCATTGGGTGAAGGTGGTCTTACCCTTCAGCAGAGATGCAGCTGGTGTGTTCAACAGCCCAAGTTGATTGGGTTATGATAGCTTTGAGCTTATTAAGAGAGACTCAAGCATCAGGCAGTGATACTAACCTATACACCTTTTAGAAAAGAGAGCTATAGCTGCCTACAAGGTTAAATAAGGAATCAAATAGATCTCATTGAATTAAAATTTACTTGCTTGATCTGGCAAAACTTAAGCAAACTATCGGTGAGGCATCTGAAGTAAAAAATTGTATTACATCAACACATGATCAGGTTTGTTTGGGTTTTATGGTATATCAACCATTATAGGTTATTTAATGCCAAATACTTTTTATACATATATATTAAATATATGATTTGTAAACATTTTGTTGATAACTTTTTTAAACAAGCCCGAGCTCATTTTATTTGCACACGGTTAAATGGATTTAAGTATTACCATATAACAGTCTGAATTTAACATCAGTTATTTGTTTGCACACCTAGTTTGTAGGTATTTTCATTTTTAAATGAGTTAGAACTAATTTGCTCACACACTAGTATTGCAATTGTTTCTACAGTTAAATGGTTTCAATTATTGCTATCTAACACTAATAGTTCTATTCAGTATTAATCATTTGTTTGAACAAAGTGAAGTGGTTATAAGAACAGCTATTTAACACTAAGTATTCTATTCAGCACTATTCATTTATTTGCACACAGTCAAATGGTTTCATGTATTGTTATGTAATATGAATAATTCAATTTAGGAATACATTTAAACAGTTTTTAAGTATTTCTATATATATTACTAATAATTCAATTAAACATCCATCATTTTTTTTAACACACATAAATGGTCAAACAGTTCTATTTTCAACAATTTGGTTTAATCTAAGTCATTTGTTTGCACACAGTTTAAATGTCAAACAGTTCTATAGATAGGGTCCTATCATGATCTACCACTCCAGATCAGAGTGGACTTTGGCTGAATAGCAATGAAGAGGTACTCTATATTCCCTAGAGCTCCACTGACTGGAGTCTGACCATCAGATGGTTTAATGCCATATCCAGGACACCTGTTGGGGGAAGTCTTACCCCTCTGAAGAGATGCAGTTGGTGTATTTTAAAGCCCCAGCCAAATGGGCAAGGGATGTTCAAGATACTACAGACTAATTTAAAGTTTGAATTCAGATTTCCTTCTCTTAGACTGGTTGCCATGAGATGGGAAATAAGTGGTTGTACACGCACTGTTTTATGGGGTGTTGCTTTCAGGATTACATTCACTTTTAGACTAATATTCTTGAGAAAGATATGAACTCCCTTATCCCCCAACTATTGGTTAAATATTATCACTACTGTTCAACAAGAATGGCTTTGACATTAAATAACCCATGAAAGTTGGTATGTCATTAAACAAAGAAGCCTCATTATGCTAACTATTCTGGGAGGAGGAAAACTGAATTTAAACCAGCTTTATTCCACTTAAAAAAAATTGACCTTGTGTGGCAGAGGGTTTGGGTGAATCCATACATTGTAGAAGACTTATACAGATAATTTTTCATATTTTTTTAAAATCATAGTTATGCATTCTTACTCAGTATAGATGGGTACTTCAACTAGTTAGTAATAAATTTGTGGAAAAATTACTAAAATGTAGTAAAAATGAATAGCAAAATTAATGTAGAAAAAAAAAATTATTAATGTATCTGTAATAAAAGTAATAAAAGTAAGAAAATTTAAAATTAACATCAAAAGTAAAATTAGTTAAGTATTTGTAAAAAGCATTGATAGTAAAATGAATAGTTAAATAAGTATGGAAAAAAAATTAGTAATTCATCTGTTGTAAAAACTTTTGATATTAATAGTAAAATAGTGATGTATTCCTAATAAAATGCAATTACAAATTAAGTTTGAAAAAGAGAGAAAAATATCCACTCAGAAATAACCTGATAGAATTTGAGAACAAAAAAAAGAATTGTCACAATATGACACTTTGTATTGTCTGTTAATGAGTGAAAACTGCAAGTGTTTTAAACTTAGACTCATTTGATTCTCCATGATTATAAAATACTAGCCAGCATACACTAGCAAAGAAGTCAAGACTTTTTAATGTCTATTTTATGTCAAAAATTTTACCTAGAACAAATACAAACAGTAATTTACAATATAATAAGCCACCTAAAGTAACACAGAAATCTAAAAAGAAATTCAAAAGAAAAAGTCTTATTAATCAATAAACTTGAAATGATTATTAGATATTGTATAAAATCCAGTACTTTTTAATTCCCAGAGGTTGCATTAATAATAGAGTTTACTGTTATTTGTTTCCTATTTTTATTTGATCACTAAAACTCAAAGGCTATTTGTCCATTATTTCTGAGAGCTTACTGGGGATTTCTGTGTTTTTAGAAAATCCAATTAGATATTTTTGTATAAAAAAATTTCTTTCATTCATTTAAAAGAAAAATTGTTAACAAGTGTAAATGAATATATTTGTTGATTGATTTAATGACACATCAACTTGTCTAGGGTTATTTTATATCTGGAGGCTAGGGAATCATGTTCTCTGTATGTTCATATTTACATTTTTAAACAAATCTATTTGACTGATACATGGGACCCTAACAGGTATTACAACTGTTAGAGTCAACCTGAAAGTAATGGCGATGAAGAGATACTTCACACTCTCCAGATCTCCAAAAGTAGAGCCTCACCATATTCAGAAGACACCCCCACCTTTTTGTTGAGGTGGGGGTATTCTAAGCCCAACTGAAAGGACTAGTTAAAATTGTATATAATAAAATTACTCAACAGAAGTTAACCATCTTTAACTCCTGTATATCTTTCTACTGTGTCATTGACAAAAATATCTTGTCAGCTGCTTGAGGACAATCATTGTTTTTAAATCAGCATCCGTGAACTATCTTGTACTACTGATTCAATACCAGACCCCAAATATACTTATTTACTTAGCCCCTCTACCACAGGCTGGATGTAACATAAGGTCAATTTTGAAGCAAAGTACAGCTAGTGTGAATTCAGAGTTTTCCTTCTTCAAAACTAGTTGCCATGCCGAGACCAAAAAACCTATTCTATTTACCCATAATTGGAGAGATCAGATGGATTCATACTTTTCCCAAAGGCATTAGCACAAAGTAAAATGCCAACAGCCTAGCATAGGATCGGAACTTTGGTTGTCAGTTCCATTTTCTATTACCGTTACATTACAGATGCCTATAAACTCAAAACAGAAATCCTTCTAGAGGCATTTCAATAGTTGTTTCTTGTTATTAAGTACAGAAAATAAAGATTTATCAGTAATAATTATTTTATGTGTAATACTTAAATCATATACTGATGGCATATAACTTCCTTATCATTAACATTTATTATGTTTAAAAATTTATCATTATATTATTAACATTTAAAAGTTTAAACATTACTTATTAACGTTTTAAAAAAGTCTAATATTACTTTATTATTAACATAATATTACTAGAAATAGACTTGATAAGCTGACTTCAAATCCTGAACAAAGCTGTTGGTGTTTCAATTTGCACTAATACCTTTGGGGAAAGCCAGTAATCCATTTCTTATTCCTTCAGCAATGGGTGAATAGTAGGACAGGTTGGGTTATCTATTCTTGATAAAGTAACCAGTCTAGAAGGAAAACTGAATTTAAACCAGCTGTAGGCTGTTCAAAAAAATGACCTTGTGTCACATCCTGCCTGTGGTAGGGAGGTTGGATAAATACATATAAAAAAATTTGAGTGCCCTGCATGTTCTCATGGTTAGCAAGCTATGGTAGCAGACCAAATTCTCACTGGGCACTCCATACTTCTAGCATAGTGCTAAAACTAAGCAAAGCTCAATAAACAATTAGAGTACCTCTAGGCGGTGTAATTGGGAATGAGCTAGACTAGCAGACCATTGTTAATGAGTTCAATGAGTTCTTTAGCCCTGGTATAACTAAAAGGAAAACTGAATTCAAACTAGCAATACTCCACTAAATAAATTGACCTCGAGTCATATCCTGATGAAGAAGTTGCATAAATACAGAGACTAGCAACATTGTGCTGATTGAAGAGATAGCAAAGGTTTCTCAGTGACCAAACAAAGCAGAAGTTTTATACATCTACTTGAGAGCAGAAATAAATTCAGCACAAAAGTCCAGTTAGAGTGATGACTGTTGAGAGAGAGAGAGAGAGAGAGAGAGAAAGAAAGGGTACTACCACCTTTTTTTATAAACAATAGCATAAGTAATAGTCAATTTGTAATCATTTCTATGCTTAATGGTGCTGGTGTCAAACATATGCTGATTCTTTTAATTCTCTGATATTCCAGTATTGGAAAGAGAGAGAGAGAAAAAAAAAAGCATACATTAACAACAAGCAAAATCTCCTGAAGGCTACTGTTACAATTTGATAGAAAAAGTAGTTGTAATAAATTGGATTCAAGACTCCAGTTAGAGCATCAGCAGCAAAGAGAAAGTCCAACCATCTTTTATTAATGAAAATAACAGAACAAGTACTTTGATTTTCCTTACATAATAACAGAACTGGTACTTCCAGTTCCTTACAACTAAAGAAACAAATTACAACAAAAAGTATTGTTTTATTTTTTTTGTTTTTAATTTGTATGAATTTCCCTTGGATCTTACCATAATCATTTGTGAATAACATTCACTCTTTTTTTCTATGTTTTTAAGCCTAAGGATTGGAGGTGCATAGTGGCTCACTGAAATTAGTGATTAAGTTCACCTACTTCGGGAGCAGCATCTCTTCTGAAAATGACATCAATATGTGACTAGCGAAGGCATGGACTGCTATCAATAGGTTATGAATCATATGAAAATCAAATTAATCCAATAAAAATAAGCACAATTTTTTCCAACCAGCAGTCATGTCGATTCTACTATATGGGTGTACCACATGGACACTGACTAAGCGTGTCATTGAATAAATCCTGGAAGCAATATCTCACAAAACAGCAGCTGTATGGCCACCTACCTCCCATCTCTAAAACCATCCAAATAAGCTGGACAAGACATGCAGGGCACTGTTGAAGTGAGAACAAACTCATAAGCGACATTCTCCTATGGACCCCTTCACAAGGATGTGCAAGAGTTGGAAACTAACTAGAACCTATCGACAACAGCTCTGTATGGACACAGGATGTAGTCTAGAAGACCTACCAGAAGTAATAGATGATAGAGACGAATGGAGAGAGAGAGAGAGTTAAGGAATTTTGTGCAAGCAGCATGTCATGATAATGATTACACACAAGAATTAAATATTACCTTTTTATCTAGTGATGTGCATCACCATATTCGAAAGATTATGTCCTAATGTAAGTTATATCTATGATCCAAACTAATTGATTTGTAACAAATACTTCCATTCTATATTTCTAGAGAGAAATAACCACTAGAATGGTGTTCTTATAATTTTGTTTCTCCTAATGCAAATTTATTTTTGCTGCAAGCTTTTAACATTTTTATGTGAACAGCTTTACATGTTTGCTCTAAATCATCATCATCATCATATCGTGCTGGCAGCACGGATATCCCTGACCCTCTCTCGCCACTCCTCCCTATCGTTCATCGCCCTAGGTAGGTCTTCAGGACAACAACCTGTATCCTCACATAGCTGCTGAATGTACGTTCGTGCTGGTCGTCCTGCTTTTGCGCGGCCGTGTGTGGGGATCCATAAGAGTACATCTCTTATGAGTTCATCTCTGCTTCTCCAGCAATGTCCTGCATGTCTGGTTCGCCTAACTTGAATAGTTTTCGTGATAGGGGGCAGGTGGCCGTACAGTTGGTGTCTTGTGGGGTGTTGCTGCCAGGACTTGTTTAGGATTGCACGCAGCATTCTTGTGTAATTGCCATCTAGTTTCTTCTCCAGCCGTTTTGTTAGCGTCCATGTAGTGCAGCCATATAGCAGTATCGATGTCACCGCTGCCTGGAAGAAACTGCGTTTCATTTTATCGGTTAGGTCTGATTTCCATATAATCGATAGCCTATTGATAGCTGTCCATGCTTTCGTTAACCTCGTTTCGATGTCCTTTTCGGTTGATTCGACGCTGCTTCCTAGGTATGTGAATTTGTCTACTAGTTTAAGTGGGGTTCCTTCTAGAGTGGAGATGTCCCCCGTTTGGTTATAGCACATATATTCCGTTTTGTGTGCATTAACATGGAGGCCTATGCTTGCTGCTGCTCGTTCCAAACTATGCAGAAGTGTTTCGGCTTGGTCAGGTGTATTTGCCAGTATCGCTATGTCGTCGGCGTCGGTAATTGTTGTTGCGGGGTATCTTCTGCTTCTTTTCTTCGTCAGTTCGAAGCCATTCTCTTTGATTTTGTCAATCGATGTTCTAAGTACGTAGTCTAGACAAATGATAAAGAGATACGGAGCCAGCGTGTCCCCTTGTAGTACTCCTGCTACAATGTCGAAGTATTCTGTGTCTCCATCTGGTGATCGTACTTTTACTTTAGTGTTTCTATAGAGAATCATTATTGCCGCTACGGTTTCTTTAGGTATGCCGTACGCTAGTAGGATTTGTTCCATCTTTTCTCTGTGAATGGAGTCGAAAGCCTTGGTAAAGTCGACAAATATTAATGTCGCTTGTAGGTTTTTTGCCCGTACACCTTCAAGGATTCTGCGGATGGTTAATATTTGTGAGGTCGTAGATCTATTTCTTCGGAAGCCATTTTGGTTTTTTCTAAGTATGTTGTCGATTTTGGGTTCTATTCGGTTTCGTAGTAGGGCATTGTAGATTTTTGCTCTAAATACTGCATGAATATTTTGTTTAAAAATCTAACTGTAAAAGTTTTTATTTTCAGTCAATACAAATAGGATAAAAAGTTGAACATAGGTTAAATTTAGCTGCTATAAACTTTAAAATGTCTGTGTGTACTATATACAAGATATGTTTGTGTTTTTTTTTTTCCAGAATTTTATAGCCCAAATTTAAGAGTGTATATTATCTACAAATAAGATTTGGTTGGGGTTTATGGCATATCAATTACTGTAGGTTATTTAATGCCAAATCCTTTTTATAAAAACACATTTTGTAGACAACATTCTAAATAAACTTGAGCTCATTTGTTTGCACACAGTTAAATGGTTTCAAGTAATGCTATGTAACAGTAACAATTTAACATCAGCTATTTATTAGCACACATTTAAATGGATATACATATATGATTTGTTTGTAGGTTATTTTATTTTTAAATGAGTTAGAACTAATTGCTATTATTTCTATATAATTAAATGGTTTCAATTACTGCTATCTAACAATTTTTTTCAATATCAATCATTTGTTTGCAGACAGTGAAGTGATTATAAACATTGCTATTCAAAACTATTCATTTGCTCACAGTCAAATGGTTTTAAGTATTGCTATGTAATACTAATACTTCTATTTTAGGCACACAATTGAAGAGTTTTAAATATTGCTATTTACCACTAATCATTCAAGTCAACATTACTCATTTGTTTCCCCATAGTTAAATGGTTCCTAGTACTACTATATATATCACTAACAATTCAATTAGACATTTGTTTACACAGCTAAATAGTCAAACAGTTCTATTTCTAAGAATTTGATTTAATTTAAGTCATTTCTTTACACTCAGTTTAAATGTCAGACAGTTCTATTTGACCCAGAGATAGGACCCTATCAGGTGTTACCACTCAGAGTGAACCTGGTAGTAATGGCAATGAAGGGTACTCCACATTCCAGAGATTTCCAGGGCTGGAGCTTCATCATCAGATTGTTTAGTGGTGTCATATCCAGGACACTCGTTAGTGGAGGAGGAGGAGGATAGGGTTGTGCTCCCCTCCCCCCACAGAGATGCAGTCAGCATATTCTACAGTCCCAGCTGACTGGGCCCAATACACAAATAATTATGGTATTTCAGATTAAAAAGTAAAAATACTTTCTATCAAGTGGTATGCTGTTGGATACAGTGGGTTAGTAGGCTGAATAATATAAAAATCTGTAAACCTGGCAATTTGAAATATGATCATGGTGAGCAGAACCATCCTGATAGGAATTCAAAGATGTTGGAGTAGGACTTGTGGAATGACTTGTTTGCATACTTGCAGAGGAAGAGTGTAGCGTATTGTTCTGTTGCTTCAATAGCAAGATATCCTTCTCCAAACTGCAAAAGAGAAAAACAATTCAAAAAATGAAAAAGCAGTTAACCAAGATTCATATAAATGTGAAACGGGTTCAAAAAGTATTAAGATCAAATTTTTAAATTAATAATTTAAATAAAATAGTGGATACAGCAGAGCAATTATCGAATAAAATAGGATTGCTGTATCAATACTACTGTATGAATGCACCACATGGATGCTAACAAAATACATAGAGGAAAAAAGCTAGATGGGAACTACACAAGAATGCTATAGGATATCTTGATCAAATCCTGGAAGCAAACTTTACAAAACCACAGCTGTATAGCTTTTACCTCCTCTCTCAAAAACCATCCAAGAACAAGACATACAGGACACTGCTGGAGAAACAAGAACAAACTTATGACGTTCTATGGGCCTGTACACATGGATGAGCCAGTGTTGGCCGACAAGCAAGAACTTACTTAGATCAGCTCTGTGCAGACACAGGATGTAATTTGGAAGACCTGCCAGGAGTGATGGACGATAGGGACAGATGGAGAGAGAGAGAGAGAGAGTCAGGGAAATCCATGCTGTCAGCATGACTAGATGTAGATGAGGTCAGATGTAGATATTTAAGTTTGTCTAATCCAAGTAGCTAACAAGTTGGACTGCAAAATCATAGTGAGTTCAAACTTCAGTCAGTCTTAAATCTCATAAATATATATTTATTAACTGGACCAGTCGGTTTGTCCGTCTTCTATTGATGGGAGCAGAGTCATCATGATGTTTTCATTTGGTTTTATGGCATATCAACTATTGTAAGTTATTTAATGCCAAAGCTGATTTATTCATATATATTAGGTATGATTTGTAAACATAATTCAAAAAAGTTTCAAGTATTGCTATGCATCACTAATAATTCAATTAGATATCCATCATTTGTTAACACACAGTTAAATGATCAAGCAGTTTTACTTCAAATGATTTAACTTAGCATAAGTCATTTGTTTGCACTCGGTTCTATTTGACCCATAGGAGTGATGGCAATGAAAGAGTACTCTGCATTCCCCCAAAGCTCCAGCATTACTGGGGTCTCACCATCAGCTTGTTTAGTATCATATCCAGGACCCTCATCAGAGTGGGGGGGGTCTTACCCTCAGCAGAGATACAATTGGTGCATTCGACAACCCCAGCGAACTGGGCTTGTGACATAGCGGCAAATGTCCTTGACTGTAACTTTGTAGTCAGCAAGTTTGAACTTCAGTCACACTATTATGCTCACTTTTGGACTAATGCCTTTGGGAAAGGTATGAAGTCCCTTATCCTCCCAGGTTAAATAGTACCACTATTGTTCTGCTTCAAGGTTGGCTATGGCAATAAATAACCCACAAAGGTTGATATGCCATTAAACCAGAACCCTTACAATGAAGATTTGTTTTTGCAAATAAATTATTTTGCATTTTGTTAATCCTACACAAACATGATTTTCTAAACTATCCTTTCTTTCTCATGCAAACACACCATCCCACACTCATGCGGATGGACACATACATCCGATATCTACACATAGATATAATTACATGTGCACACACACAATGATGAAATTATTTGTACACCCATCATTTTTTGGATATTTTATCCATTTCTCAGAATCTAATGTCCGTATGATGCCAGGTTTTTTATAGGCTAAGAAGCAAAAAAAGTGGGGGTGATATAAACTGAATTTTCCAAACAAAAGGTTAAATACAACAAATTTGACAGGTGAATTATACAAAATAGGAATAGACAAAATTATATATACAATATAAAATATCATTTTAAACTGATCAATTTGTGTAAGTAAATAATTTACAATAACTACTTTATTAGTGAAGCCTTCTAGACTATTTATTCAGTAGAATATTTGTGATAATTCCAGCAAAGAAAATCATATAGTGCATTGAGTGTTACCATTGTTATTTTTATGTTAACATGATGGAGAAGACAAAGTATCATAGCATTGACTTGAGACAGAGAATTTAGTACAGACCATAATAAAGAAGTTTAAACAGTTTGGCATGACAGAATTTGCCTAAGCCAAATTGGCACCAAGAACTGCACAAAAACTGTTGCAAGGTTAATATAAACCCAAGAGTTGTTTTGAAAGACATAACCAAAAGTTTGAATACAAAGGCTATCAGCATAAGTATTTACACAATACAATGTGGTTTAAACAGAAAAGTCATACAGAAACCGACAACAACATACCCCTCTTCACAAACCCTGTCACATTGTTGCTTGGTTTAATTTGGCCAAAACATTCTTGGACAAAGAAAATTATTTGTTTGGTTTTATGGCATATCAACCTTTGTAGGTTATCTAATGCCAAAGCCATTTCTATACAAACAAAAAGTTCTATTTCAAACAATTCAGTCTAGCATAAATATAGTTTGTCAAAAACATTTCAAACAATTCAGTTTTGTATAAGTATAGTTTTTTGTTTACATCATAAAATGTCAAAACTGTTCTATTTCAAACAATTCAGTTAAGCATAAGTAAAAAGTTTAGTTCTATTTGACCCATAGATAGGACCCTTTCAGGTACTACCACTCTGGGACAGAGTGGACCTGGGAGCAATGGCAATGAAGGGGTACTCTGCATTCCCCAAAGCTCCAGCATTACTGGAACCTCACCATCAGATAGTTTAGTACCCAGGACACTCGTGAGAGGGGGGGAGTCTTACCCCTTTGCAGAGACGCAGTCAGTGTATTCTACAGCCCCAGGCAACTGAGCAAAAAAAGAAAATTGCTTTTGGGAACAACTACTATAGAGCGATGAAAGAAAGATTGAGATTTTTTTTTTTTTTTAGACAATAGAGTACAGAAGATTTGGCATTTGAAAGGCGAGGTTCTCCACCCAAAGAACACAATGTCAATATTAAAATATATGGAGGTTGCGTGATGTTTTGGGTTTGTTTTAACTTGAAAGAGGCTGGACAATTAATTGCAATAAGAGGAGTAATGAAATTTGAAGAATATATCAAAATTCTTGAGGAAAATTTACTACTATCAGTGCAAAATCTTGATATAGATCAGGGATTTACTTTACAGCAAGATAATAATCCTAAAAGTACATCTAAATCAGTGTGTGAACTTCAGAAAAAGAAGACTACAGTTCTACTATGGCCTTCAATGAGTGCCGACTTGAATCTTCTTGAAAATCTATGGCAAGAATTGAAAGTTCGAATAAATTGTCAGTCATCATGTAACCTTTAAAGAATAGAAGAAAATCCCAGAAAAAAACTTGTTCAAACCAAATCAAAAAATTTAGAAAACATTTGCAGCAAGTTATAAAGATGAGAGGCCATGCTATTAACTATCAATATTATGAAAATAGTTCCATTTTTTCAATTTTTCTTACTGTACAGATAATTTTTTTTCCTCTTGTTTATATTTCTTCACATATTTAGTAAATTTAACTTATTCTTCTCAAAATAGAGTTCCATATTCTTTTTTGTATTTAAAACATTAAAAGTCTGGCATCATGATTATCAAATTTTAACAAATGTGTCAAAATATTCAATATTCATAGGTGTACAGATAATTTCATTGTTTTATATATATATATATATATATATATATATATATATTGTGACAAGTTTCCACCTGTATTTTTAATTTTTCGAGACATGGATGGAGTCCTATGTTACGTATACAGGGACTACGGACGAAACGGGAGGGTTTCAAGGTCAAAGAGGTCAACGTGATATGAATGGATACGTGGGGATTTCTGAACCGGACAAACAATATAACGCGGAGTTGGTTTTTTTCCTTTTCTTTATATATGTATCATTCATACATTTTTTCATTTAAAAGAAAGCACAACTGTGACAACAGACAAACAAAGAACAAAACGAATACAACAAAAATGTACAGAAATGTGGAGGCCAATTCGCTCCCAATAGTGTCTGACTAGGTCCTTCCAATAAGACAAAGTTTTTTTTTTTTCTTCTTTCACCGAAGAACAAGAGTCTCTCCTCTTCGTCTTTATGGATGTACGAATTTTAACCAAATAGGTTTTCCGCCGAAACTAGCTGCTGATGAACAGCCTCAAAAATGTTTCTTTGGAATAGTCTTGATATGGACCTTTATTTAGGTTACGTATATTATTCTTGATAAAAATTTTGACTAACCTTTTTTTGTTTTTATCTTTCCTTTCTTTTGTTAATTTTTTTCTTTTTTTCTTATATTCGTTAATCTCCTATTAACGAGTTGCAAGGCACCAGTTTTTTGTTTTCCTTTTCTTTTACGTTGAGCCTCAGGTTCTTACCCAACGGAGCTAAATGCTTCTATATGCCATTTTGGGACTAGGATTTCCTCTCTCACCGGACCCCGTGAAAAGGCAACCTTTCTCTTCCTTGGCGAAGCTCGAAACCGACTTTTTGGCGGTAAAGCGCCCTCCCTGTCTCTTCGAAGGCTCGCCAATCGCCTTCCCCCACTTCCGGTCCACATAGTAGTTCTTGCACTATAATCCTACCGTGGCCGGTGGCCGTAACACCCCCTTCCACCAAAGAAAAGAAAAATGGGTCTATTTTTCTTTTAAATCTAGCCTCTAGATTTCAAGAGGGATCTATGTTTACTTCCCTGAGTAAACTAGCTCTTGCTGAGCATTACAAATATAGGCTTGAGCCTCGCTTAGTTAGTCAACTTCTTGGCATCTTGAAAGAGTATCGGCTATAAGATACCAGTTTTGCCACCTCCTATTCTTGTTTCATGTCGAAGGGAGATTTCCTTGTTGGTAAAAGGGCCATAACTTTCTTGCCCTTGCGAAATTGTCTGCCCTTAGACCTCTGGTCATAATTCCTTCGCATTTTCTCTTGAGATTTACTCATATGGTTTTCTACTGTTTTTCTAGCAGATTCCAATCTCTTCTTTAGATTTGACATAATTCGCCACAGTTTCTGTTCTAGGGTCTTCCCACTGTTCCTTTGCTATTTTCAGGGGATTTCTCAACTCATACCCGTAGACTAATTCGAATGGGCTATAACCCAACGCTTCTTGAACAGAGTCCCTGATAGCGAAGAGTATAAACGGTAATTCTTTATCCCAGTCATTCTGTCTCAGTACAGTGAGCTCTTAGCATGCTTTTTAAAGTTGCATGAAATCGTTCTAAGGCACTCTGTGACTGCGGGTGATAGGGGCTTGATATAACATGCTTCGCTCCTAGCTGTCTAATTACTCTCTTAAGCAAGTTAGACATGAAGTTCGTTCTTCTGTCAGTTTGGATAACCTTAGGGAGTCCTACTTTTACGAAAAAATTTGTCATTGATTCGACCACTTTTTTCGTTGACATGGCTCGCAGAGGGATGGCCTCTGGGAACCTAGAACTTGCGCACATTATTGTCAATAAGTACCGATTTCCCGACTTCGTTTTCGGTAAAGGGCCTATACAGTCCATTATTACTCGCTTGAACGGTCTCTCTTTGATGGTTATGGGTTTGTCCACTTGCTTATATAACTTTCTTAAGCTCTTGTCATTTTTTTGAGCTCGCTTCAGTTCTTCACAAGTCTTATTTACCCTCGGAATATTTTCTCCCGTTTCGGCCTGTTTTTTTCTGCGTAGGTTATATGGATTTGCCTTCTGGCCTTTCTCCTCGCTTTTACAATTTTTGCCTTGTTGTGCGAATTCGATTTTTGCTTCATTTCCGAGTAGGTCTATTTTTTTCATAGGTAGAGTCTTCACTACCCCCACTTTTATTTCTCTGCTAATTTTCCCTGTCGTCAATTTCACTTTCCTCAGGGGTACTTTCAGAGCCTTTCCTCCTATTCCTTTGTTGTTGACCTCGCGGTAATTTTCTCTCTAGTATTAAGGATTGGGTCGAACCAGTGTCTCAATATAGTTACAGGAATATTATTTCCTTTCCCGTCTTTAATATTTCCCTTTCTTGTGAAGGGTCGACATATCTCATTAGCTAGGGTCGTTGAAACCATTCCCTGTGGCTTCGACTGTCCAGCTTTATTTGTTTCGGGTCCGCGTCCGTTTGCATTTTATTGCTATGTGACCCGCCTGGCCACATCTGAAACATGTGATCTGGTTCCCCTTCTTTGGGGGTGTCACCCGAGTATTCACCATGCTATCTTTCCTTATGATAGGTTCTGGTGGTTTGCTCACCCGACTTTCCATGTTAGGCTTGCTTTGTTCCTTTTACGTGTTATCACGTATTCGTCTGCTAGCATCGCTAGTTCGCTGCCTGAGTTTATCTTCCTTTCATTTAGGTAGATTCTCATTTCCTCTGGCACCCAATTTGATATTTCCTCAATTAGGATGAGTTGCTTCAACTTTTCTACATCCTCTCTAATCATTTTTGCAGCATACCATTTGTTCATTAGTCGCTCTTTTTCTTTGACAAATTCCATGAACGACTGGTTCTCGCTTTTTCTTTGGTTTCGGAACTTCTGTCGATATGTCTCCGGCACCAATTCGAAGCTTTGTAATATTGTCTTTTTGACCGTATCGTAGTTTTTACAGTCTTCTGCTGACAATGTGGTATATGCTTTTTGTGCCTTTCCTGTGAGGGTGGTCTGTAAGAGCATAGCCCAACTTTCTCATGTCCATTTCATGTTTGTTGCAGTTATTTCGAAGTGAGGAAAATATTCGTCTATATTCTCTTTAACAAATTTTGGCACTAGCCTGACTTGTTTTGCCAAGTCAAATCCTTTGTGGTCTGGTTCTTGCCTTATCTCTGTTAGCCTAATTTCCCGTGACCTAATTTCTTGCTCCATTTTCGCTTTTTCCAGTTCTAGTCTGGTTTGAAGCTTATATTTTTCTAGTTCAATTTGTTCTGCTGTGAGGTTGGTCGATTCGGCTGGTAACCTGTCCAGTATCTCCGCTTCAAATATTTGTTCGTCCACCATGTGCTCTGAGATGATTCTGACTAATCTTTCTTTTCTCATCGCTTTTCTGGTTTCCAGTTCAAGTTTTTCACCTATTTCTAGCAGTGAACTCTTTCTCATTGCTTCTAATTTCCCCAACGCCGGTTCTCTCAGGAAGTCCTCTATTCCGTCCATTCTCGTTTAATTTTATGGACTTTTTTTTTGTGGCTAACGAGCCCCCTCTGTGTGATTAGTTCGTTGTCTAGAAGCCCGAAGGATTCTTACACGTATTTTTAGTCCTTTTTAATTTTAAAAAAAAAAAAAAAATTTTTTTTTTTTTTTTTTTTTAAATTAAAAATATCCCGGACGAGCCCCCATGTGACGAGTTTCCACCTGTATTTTTAATTTTTCGAGATATGGACGGAGTCCTATGTTACGTATACAGGGACTACGGACGAAACGGGAGGGTTTCAAGGTCAAAGAGGTCAACGTGATATGAATGGATACGTGGGGATTTCTGAACCGGACAAACAATATAACGCGGAGTTGGTTTTTTTCCTTTTCTTTATATATGTATCATTCATACATTTTTTCATTTAAAAGAAAGCACAACTGTGACAACAGACAAACAAAGAACAAAACGAATACAACAAAAATGTACAGAAATGTGGAGGCCAATTCGCTCCCAATAGCGTCTGACTAGGTCCTTCCAATAAGACAAAGTATTTTTTTTTTCTTCTTTCACCGAAGAACAAGAGTCTCTCCTCTTCGTCTTTATGGTTGTACAAATTTTAACCAAATAGGTTTTCCGCCGAAACTAGCTGCTGATGAACAGCCTCAAAAATGTTTCTTTGGAATAGTCTTGATATGGACCTTTATTTAGGTTACGTATATTATTCTTGATAAAAATTTTGACTAACCTTTTTTTGTTTTTATCTTTCCTTTCTTTTGTTAATTTTTTTTCTTTTTTTCTTATATTCGTTAATCTCCTATTAACGAGTTGCAAGGCACCAGTTTTTTGCTTTCCTTTACTTTTACGTTGAGCCTCAGGTTCTTACCCAACGGAGCTAAATGCTTCTATATGCCATTTTGGGACTAGGATTTCCTCTCTCACTGGACCCCGTGAAAAGGCAACCTTTCTCTTCCTTGGCGAAGCTCAAAACTGACTTTTTGGCGGTAAAGCGCCCTCCCTGTCTCTTCGAAGGCTGCTTCTCCCCCTGTTGCTAGGGCTCGAAGGCTCGCCAATCGCCTTCCCCCACTTCCGGTCCACATAGTAGTTCTTGCACTATAATCTTACTGTGGCCGGTGGCCGTAACAATATATATATATATATATATTACACACACAGAGGCAGATGTACATACACATTTGCAGAAGTTTGGAGAAAAAAAAAATTTTATTTTAATTTTTCAGAATTCTTTTCCATCAATACACAATCTGCATTCTTTTGAATTGATTTATAGGAAATATTTTATTGTTAAAAAAAACTTGAGGTAATTCAAAATGGCCACAAATACAGCAGAGCGCTTCAAACCATAACAGAGTTCTCTCACCAAATTTTTGTTGCCTGCAAAGTGTAAACCATGTAAAATTTACACAAGAATGTCCGATGTATACAGAGAAGAATGATTTTGTCAAAAAAAATCTGTACAAATAGCCTAAAGAAGGGTTTGCCACTACAAGCCTGACATAAGATAATCCACAGAGTGGAAATACACTGACTATCCAATAAAGAAAAAGTTTCAGGCACAGTGTTGACCGACTTTTGGAATATAAAAGCTCCCATCACTATGGATTTCCTAGAAAAAGTTGCTTTCTATCAAAAACTCCTTAGGCAAAATTCAACTTATAGAATGACCCGAATAAACAAACATCATGTACATATTACTTAAAGAGTGGGGTAATTTATTATATATAAAACCATAATACAGCAAAAATAGCGAATCGTAGTAAAATTTCTAATAAAGCAATACATTTAAAATGCTTTAACTTAAGAGAATAAAGCAATATTTAGTCCAGTTTGCAAATGAATGATTAATTTTGAGAGGTTTGTATTAAACATGATTATTTTAATCATCCAAATTCTTGAGATAATTATGAAATGCTAATTAGAATCCTTCATTCCTAAATAGAAGCATCAGTATCATCATGGACAGTTAACTATGAAATGCTAATTAGAATCCTTCACTCCTTTCTAAATAAAAGAGCATGGATGTTATAGACTTCTATTAAAACAACCTCAACATGTTCTGCAGATCATCTAGCACTAATTAAATTTTGCCTTAAGAAAATAGTTTAGTTATTTTATATTTGCATAGTAAGTATTATCCATAATATATTAATCTCATTTTATAGTTACATCTATTTATTTTTTTATAGGTAATTAAACAAAAGATGAGTTTACTGTATAATTAAACATGGAATATTTTCATAATGGGAGTTAAAAAAAAAAAACAACAGTTATGGCAGATACAGATTACAACTTCTCAAATAAATACTGAAATAGTTTAATATGTTTTTATGTAATTTCCCTTAGTTTATTCATTGTTTGAATGTTTACCGTTAATAAACTTCAAATTCTATTAGTCTGTGTAGTAGCACAGTGCAAAAAGAACTGCTGTTTTTGTTATTCTAAACTTTAATGAATATTTTGGAATAAACTATTATTTCACTCTGACCATGTAATATACAATAATTATTTGTGTATTAAACACTTTTTCACCAACACACTTTTAAACCAAAAAGTTAGGGGTAGGTATTATACACAAAACTAAATATTAACTTTTTATCCACCTACTCATATCACCATATTCAGGATAGTATGATCAAATGTAAGTTATATCTAAGATCCAAACTAATGTGTAATAAATATTTCTGTTTTATGCTACTACAGAGAAATAGCCACTATTTTAGTTTATAATTTTGTTTCTCCAAGAGTGAGTTTATTTTCGTCATAGGATTGTTGCATTTTTCAGTGAAAATATCCGTGTATTTGTTCTAAATACTGCATATATGTTTTGTTTCAAAACTTAAGTGAACTGGATGAATTTTTATTTTTAGTCTATCCAAACTGGATAAAAAGTAAAACAAATGTTAACTTTATCTGCTACAAATTCTAAAAACAAAATAAATACTCTTTCCCTTTATTTTCCAGAATTTCATAGCCCAAATTATAGACAAATAATTACAGTATACCAACTTTAAATAAAATTTCTCAAGTTATTTCAGGATCAAAGTCAGTTTTCTAGTCATTTTACTCTGATCCATTTTTCATTAATATATAAAATAACAGCCTTGACAGAAAACTTAGACAACATTTATAAGATTCTTAAATAAAATACAACATATTGCTTACACATACAACTTTGAATGATAAATTAGTTTAGTTTCATGG